>OX411550.1:23919768-24152268 GCA_948146395.1 Fragum whitleyi | reverse complement strand
TGAGTTTCATTATCAACTGTAGCTATTGTCCTTTAGATGCCATTCGTTCAAAATTTTGTTAATCGTTTAGCGAAAGTCTATTTCAGTCTTTCCAAAAAGAAAATAACGACATGTATATACCATTAGTTTCAAAAGCCTGAAAATGCCCTCTTATTTGCAGAAATTTAGATGTTTTCACTCAAGACAGTAAATTGTCAAAAGAAATATATATATTTCAAAAGTATAAACGAGACCCTCTTATAGCAAAAATGGAAATATATCTTTCAACAAAACAGGAAATCTGGACACTTTCCAGCATTTTTGCTATAAACTTTATAAATAATCATGACTACATTTTAATCTATGCGTCATTTGGGACCTCATGACGAAAAACACGTTTGCCATTCGCGGTTTTGGGAAGTTTACATGATGCCCATGTTTATTAACTATGTGGGTGTTAATGAAATGATCTCTTACAATATTCGGAAAAGGGAGACCAATTTGTAACCAATTTTTTCTTTCCAATCTATAAATATATTCTTGAAATTAAGCTTTCATGAAAACAGGAAATTTGTTGACATTTTAAATATCAATAAGAAATAAGTCTTGTTTTTAATAATAATAAAAAAATGATGAAGAGTTTCAGAAAAAAAACATAGTATAGCTAGGTTGCCATTAAAATAATACAATTACAATGTATAGTTGGTAACATAGTGAAATTGACATTCATCTCGATCAAAACATTTCTAAATCGTTCGCTCAGCGCTCCATTCATTCAAACCGAACACTCACTTAAGTCATTCAAAAACGCTCCAAGTTTTTCATATCAAATAAACACCGATCTAACCATCCGATATACACCCTCATTCAATTTCATTCCTAAATGATTCCAAAATCATTTACTGTGTCAATTTCATGATATAACTAACTATAAATTCACTGAGGATTTTTCTCAAATTAATCGCTGGACCCGCCCCTTGGACCTCTGTCATACAAAACCCTTCATATATTAAAACGTTATTTGAGCCTGTGTGTGACATTTCCAACGAGGTGCAAACATTGCAAAGTGCAGATAGCCACCTACTGTAAATGTTATATAACCCGATTGTGCACAATTACTTAAAGACTTTATCTATCTACTAATCGCATAGTGAAGACTCTGGTCAGACTGTGCGTTTTTGAATGACTCTGGTCAGACTGTATGGTCAATAACTTGAAACAAACAGCAAATCCTTGAAGAGAGACATTTTCGCCGTTACTACAGCCTATTCCAGCCTATTGTTAAAGATATATAAAACCTTTAAGTCGCCGATTTTACAAAATTATTTCAAACAAAATGGCGAAAACGTTGGGTTTATCTCATTTTAAATATTTTTTTCCTGTTGGTCAAACGATTTTTCAACTGACAACTGATCTATTATCTCTCATAATACAGTAATAGATCTATTTAGTGATTAACATTAATTCTGCACTAACCCGTCCACTACGAATAACTAAAATTACACATATCCAATTCAAATCGCCGAATTCGATCAAAGCATTCCAAACATTGACATTTTAGGTAGAGGACCATAATAATTAGTTCCTCAGCATTTTGGAACTCATGATCTTTCACAATGTTAACCGAGGTTTCCTAATGAGAATCATTGACCTTTGTGGAAACGTTTAAAAGAAAGCCAAACTATGACGGCGAAGGCATTTATACGAATTGAAAAAAATAAAAAAACTATTTTTTCCCTTAATTTAGAGATTAAACGTGCAAAAATCGTTAAAATCAATATCAGTGTTCATTGGAAAATCCTTTTTATTATTGGAATTAAAAAAACATAGAAACAAAGAATCATAAATGGACATGAAAAACGAAACGTTGTAGAGAGACCTAGACGTTGTAACTACAGTTTTTTTCTATGTCGCCAATCTGCAAAAATGATTGAAACAAATGAAGGAAAATGTCGGAGTTCAAAAGTCATCTTATTCAAAATTAGTGATTCGATCGGTCAATCGATATTTTGCTATCTGTTACAGTTTCGAACATCGTAAAATTTACAAAGTGAAGGATTTTCGAATGCTTTTGGAATTAAATGGAATTGAGTATGGAGCGAGTTCTTGAATGAAATTAAAGAGAGGTAATCCAATATTGTTGATTTTGTTCAAGATGAACAAAATTAGCGATATTAATTACCTCGCTTTAATAAATTATGCATACAGGTTCAATGAATAGCCTTCTATGCCATCATGAACGCGTAATATAATTATGCCATGGAAATCGTGGATTTTTCTACCCTATATATATATATATATATATATATATATATATATATATATATATATAGAGAGAGAGAGAGAGAGAGAGAGAGAGAGCAATGTCGGGTACTTTCGGACGTCGTCTCATATCGGACACTTGTCCTTCGAGCTAAATTCGCGCGAATATTTGAGCATTCTGCGCATGCTTCAACAGTTTTAGCGCGGCCATTTTCAAAAACCACCCTGAGTCATCTGTCGTTATCGATTTTTGTTTTTCGCCCGGGATTCCCAATTCCATGCAGGTACGTAAACAGTGATCTAAAAATAGAAACGTGTTAGTCGTAAGATAATAATGATGTAATTTTCGGTCAAAATGCTGGTTAAAGAGGTTCAAAACGATGCAAAATCAAATTGTGAGATGTTTTCGTTATTTGTAGATAGAAAAAATGTCTAATTATAGAAATATGATATTGTCCGATCTGACCCGACGGGAAACGACGAAGTCGGGTCACATCGGACACTGTTAGTTTTATATATAATATATGACTACTTTTATATCGATGGTTTAGTAGCGTAATTGGTAGCGTAGCTGACTTAGACTCCGGTATTCGTGAGTTCGAGACGTACATAGTGAACTTTTTTTTTTTATTTTTTTTTACAGCATGTGAAGAAAACTCAAAGATAGAGAAAATAGTTTTGCCGCGTTAACCCTTCAACATGCAATTTTTTTGACAATTTATTTCAATTAAAACATTTGCTCTGTCGTCTTATATTGTCGATTGGCGGTGTAAACAACATAACTACAGCTCATTTGATCCGTAGTTATGATATTTTGACCGCCAAGCAACGAGTCGGAAGATTTTATCGCTTTATTATTACCTTTTTTAGAATGTACTATCCCGCTAAATATTTAAAATTCGATTCATGGGTCAGGTCTGCACGATATATACATGTACATATTTATCAACCGTTTTCCGTCTGAAATTCATAAAAATGTACTCTCTCGAAACAACATGAATATTCCTTTTCCAGTCCGAGTTACTCATCCTTTCCACCTTTTCTCCCAGTAAATCATGAATCGTAGATCAATGTGTGATAGTGGGTGGGGGCTTGGAACGGATGTTACATGGTAGTACTAGTGCGAGAAATACCAGGAATCTATTGTTAGGTGCTCCAGCCTCCGCGATATGCCTTTAAAAAACGTTGAACAAACATGAATAAATTCCGAGGGTTCAACGTAAGACTGTACTAAATGTCTATACGGCGGATACTACATGTATAAACACTAGTACAGTGTTTGCGCTGGGCCTTCGTTTAAATTTCTTTATCATTTTTTTTTTCATTTAACTATTTTCAGAATGAGTAACATACTAAAGGTGAAGAAAAGGAAAAAGCATGACTTAAGCCACATCACCGGTGCACTTCAGGCTATTCAATCAAACGCAATGTCGGTCAGGCGAGCTGCTGATGTATTTGGTATACCTAAGTCAACTCTGCATGACAAACTGAAGGAAAAGACACCCATTGTTTCTGTCCCTAGGACAGTTCTGTCCCCAGAGGAAGAGAAGGCTCTCACGAGTTGGGCTCTACACATGGCCCGAATCGGGTACGGTCGCACGCGCCATGAAATAATGCTTACTGTGAAGCATATTTTAGATGATGACAAACGTCCAAATCCTTTCAAGGATAACAAACCGGGAAAGGACTGGTGGTTCGGGTTTGTCAAGAGAAACCCCTCTATCGGAGAAAGGAATCCGCAACTGCTAGGAAAAGAAAGGGCAATCATCTCTCCCGAGAAAGTAAAAAGGTGGTTTGATGACTACAAAAGGTACATTCTCGAAGACATCAATGAACCGCAACTGCTCCTTGATCCAAGCCGACTTTATAATGCTGACGAGTCCGGGTTCTCCCTTTGTCCAAAATCAGGCAAAGTGGTAGCCCAAAGAGGAACGAGAACTGTATACAACTTTGGTAGCTCGGACAAAACACAGATTACGGTGTTAGCTTGCATGAGTGCGACTGGTCACTATTTAAAGCCGATGATAGTCTATCCCGGCCAGCGATTCTCATACAACCCCTTAGAGAAATTCCCAGATGCATTCATGGGCCGCTCCGACAACGGTTGGATGGACTCTGATCTATTTTATACGTGGATGAAGGATTTGTTCATACCTTCTATCAACGAACATGGTGTACAAAAACCGGTTGTCCTATTTGTGGATGGTCATTCGACACACATGTCTATGCGTTTGAGTGATTTATGTCGGGCCCATAAAATTGAACTTTATTGTCTACTTGAGCATGCCTCGCACGTACTCCAGCCGTGTGATCTACGGTTATTTCATGCTTTGAAAGAAGCGTGGCGTCAGGCAGTCAGGGACTACCAAATGGAGAACATCGGAGAATACGTCACCAAGCATTCTTTTGCAGAGGTATTTAAAACGGCATGGCTTAAAACAACCACTGTACCGAATGCCGTTAACGGATTTCGAGAGGCTGGTCTTTTTCCACTTGATGAATCAAAAGTCCTAAACAGTTTGAAGCTTGAGCCTGCCTCGTTGTTTCAGCAAGAAAAACAGGATGGTATAACGTCTACATCTGTATTCACACCAACGGAAACGGGAGACTCACACCAGGATAACCAGTCACATGACCTACCTAACCAAGGTGACGTACCCAGCATTCAGCCTAGCTTACATACTCAATACAATTCATTGAATCAAGTTGATATGAGGGGTGACAATGTGTCACCTGCTTTTAATGAACATCTAAAGGTACCGGTAGCAAAAGCAGCTAAACCCAGACAAACAAGGATCCCAATGCCAAAGGCAATTACGGGTAACAGTTTTAGAGAAATGCTTCTAGAAAAAGAAAGAAAAAAGGCTGAAGAACTCAGGGCCAAAGAAGAGAGAAAGTTGGTGCGTCAAAAGAAGAAAGAAGAAAAGGAGCTGGAGAAAGCTAGAAAGCATAAGGAAAGGGAAGAAAAGAAAAGAATTAGAGAAGAGAAGAAACGTCAAGAGTGTTTAAAAAAGAAAAGATCAAGGAAAGGAGAAGAAGATATATCTTCGTCATCGTCGGATTCCGATTCAGTGGTTTACAGCGATGATTCAGGCACTGAAGCCTTTTTAAATGTAAATGTCAAGAAATGCGCAGCGTGTGATGGAGATTTTGATGGAAGTCCATTCTGGATTAGCTGTACTAGATGTGGTAGGAATATGCATCGACTTTGTGTGAAAAGTATAGATCTGTCGTATTTATCAGAGGATGAAATTGAGGCGCTCGAATTCGAGTGCGATTATTGTTAACAATAATAGATCTACAATAAGGCTGATGCATTTCCATATTGCGAGTTCACGAGTTAAACAATGTTGTTTTTTAATTTTATTTCGAAAATTAACTCAAGTTATCATATCTGATTTTAAGTTCAATCCTTATATTTAGAAAAAGATAAAAAAAAAACAACCAAACAAACAAACAAACAAACAAACAAACACACACACAAACTAAAGCCCGTCTAGGTCCAGACAGACAATTTCTTACATACTAATCAAGCCTTTCAAGTAATGAATGGCTCAATGGAATATATGATACACTAAAACAAATTTGATCCGTTGTTTTTGTTTATCATACATCCAAATATTATGGTTGTAGTTGTTTTGTTTTGAAATTTAGAACGATTAGACCAGCGCGTTCTACAATTCACACAATTAAGAGTGCTATTTACGGTAAACGGTTTGATAGCGTCTTAGTTTTCAATCCCCATACGCACGCCAGCTCTGTCCTAAATGCATGTCCCCCTTCCTTACAAATGCATTTAAATATAAGATACCCGTCTGAACATAGGGACTCTTCTGACATGTCCAAAATATTGTCGACTGATGGATAGTGTACTTTTCGGATGAAAACTGCTTCAAACCAAGGTCGGGCTGACTGTCCCTGTTATCAACTGAATATTTTTTCAGTGCATTACACAATCTCCATTTCTGGCGAAATTTAGCAGAAAACTGTATAGAAAGGGGCCGCGATAGAAAATTCTTTCTTAAAACAGACAATCCACGGGGGTGAACGGTAATATGATCAAATTTAGAGGGGAAGACTGATCGTTATCAGAGAAATTGTTGGTCGCTCACAGCTTTAAATAGATTTATTTTGCTCCCTCATCGCTAAGATCGGGGGCATATTGTTTTACTGTTGTCCGGCCGTGTGTCTCTCTGTATACCCGTCTGTTTTTTCTGTCTGTAAAACTAAACATAGCTTCAAGCCCGGCTGTTCATATTTGTCATGATGAAAGAGTGGTATGTCGCTTACGGGAATCGAATTTGGGGCCTCTTGATCAAGAGGTCGACACACTACCTCTCGTCCACGGACACCACACAACTATCAGGCTGTCTTATGTTCCCTCGATAAGGTCTTTCCAGTACCACGGACTTCTTTTAAATCTCCTTACTTTCTTAGTTTGGTCTTCCGGTGTAGCGGAAATGGACATATTATTCATTTACAACTCGTCAATGAACCTTGTGCGTTTTTTTTTTTTTTTTTTTTTTTTGATTATGTCGTCACGCACCGTTGGCTTAAAGATTTGAGTGGAGTGACGATCGGTCCAATGTTCAGGATACGAAACGCTTGGCAAACTCATCAAGGTTCTCTGACTGCTTTTCACAAATAGGCCCCTACTCATAAAAAGCGGGGACGAATTCTGTGGTCGCAAACGTTTTTGCACTCTGAACACAGGGCTAGTTCTCCTGGTTGATGATGTGAAGTCAAAAGATTGTAAATAGAGCTCATTCAAACTGTAGTTACCATGTTTCGGTCGCAAAAACGATTTCGCGTGCTCTCACTGATGATCTCGTCGCAAGCAGGCCCAGCTAATGAACACTGTATCATATATAATGCTCGAAAACCATGCATATAATTCTGTTCGCTTGAAAGTACTGTTATCTATACGATGATTCCGTTGTTCTTAATATTTTTAAGCTACGTACGTCTTCACTAATCATCTAGTATTAGAAGATTCGCTTGAGTAAGCACCCACAGACTACTTTAATCTTACGTTTTAGCTCAGATCACTCAAAATATCGAAACTCATTTCTAATTACGCCTAAATAATCTCAATTGGCGGAATTCATCTCGCTCATAAAACGCGCCTCTGGTTTCTTTGATTACCCGAGGTGCTTTGATAGATGACCGAAATTGCTAAATATAGCTCACTGCACGCGTGATCGGTTGACTTTACATTACAACACCGTTCACAGCACATTCGTCACAGTAGTCCGACAAAATCAACTTTATTCCCATTATTTCATTACGATTTCTGCCGCTGTGAATGTTGATGTTTGCCAAAAGTTTGCGCCGTATCTACAGGTGTTTTCAATTGTGTCCGAAAATACCCGACGTCGTGTCCGATTAGACCCGATGTGTCCGATATTACCCGCCGTCTACTACTCAATTTCAGCTCTACTTAGTTTCCGACTATGTACGTAAAATGCAAAGTTGAAATAAGTGTTGCCGAGAAAAAGCTCCAAATTTTCTTAAGGTCACACGAGACTCGATTTTTCTTCTTCATTAGCTAATAGGTGTCTGATTTTCTCTTAACTGTCCGAAAGTACCCGACATTGCTCTATATATATATATATATATATATATATATATATATATATATATATATATATATATATATATATATATATATATATATATATATATATATATATATATATATATATATATATATATATATATATATATATATATATATATATATATATATATATATATATATATATATATATATATATATATATATATATATATATATATATATATATATATATATATATATATATATATATATTATATTTTCTTTTTTTTTTTTGAAAGTAGATGTTTAACTTATCTAGCGTTTATGAATGATTTGAGCAAGTGTTTTGAATGATTGAATGGAGCTCCGGCTGAGTGATTTAAAAAGGTTTTGATTGAGATGAATGTCAATCACGATACTACTAACTGTAGTTAATCCTTAATTATCTCTACTCATATCAAACGACTAGACGAATTAATAATATTATAATTATTCGTATTTAGAAATGATAAAGATCATGATAAATGATAAACATAAATCACGTGTAATTGTGGATCTTTCATGCCTTTCCATGAAACGCAGAATTCATAATACGAGTCCCAAAATAACGTCTTCATTTACAATTATCGTACACAACTTATTGCGGAGACAAATAGACACGGACTTGGATCCAAGAATTGCGACAAGAGAGCCGTTCAATCGTGGGCGCGCACCTGAATTAAAATGGTCTGCCATGAGACACTGACTTAGATGCAAGAATTACGACAAGAGAGACGTTCAACCTTGGGCTCGCACCTTAGATAAATGGTCTGCCAAGAGACACTGACTTGGATCCAAGAATTACGACAATAGGGTCGTCCACCCTTGGGCGCGCACCTGAGATAAATGGTCCGCCCAAAGACATTTACTTGGATTGAAGAATTCTGACAAAAGAGCTCGCGCATTTGATATGCTCTCCATACATCCAATTTAGAGCCATGATTGAGGGTTGGAAGGGATATGAATGCAAAGATCTGCAATTGCATTGCAGTTGGGACAGCGAGAAAGTAAAGTAAGATCCTTGTTTTTGCTTATCTCCGATTCTATGTTCTTTTACAATGGTTTTTAGAATGCCCAACTGTTTTTGCTCTGCATTTGCTCCTCTTTTAATTTTGCTCCATGTCCTTTGGCATATGTTTTAATTTGCATTCGCAATTTCTAATTTAATGAATTCCTAGCCTTATGAATTTTTGACCATATCTTATTACTTTAACCTAAACATGTTTTTCTTTTATATTGTAATTATATGCATGATTATTCATTCTCTAACTTTATTTCCTACGAATTTTCCCTTTTAAATTTAATAGTCTGTCTTTTTTCTTTAACTTGCATCTTTGGGGTAATGTCATGATTATTGATATGATAAGTCTGTTTTAAAACCATATAAAAGCTTGTGTTGTATAATATGCCTATGGGGTATAATTTATTGTATGTAACCCGACTTTTCAAAGAAAATATTGAATACTTACTTACTGGAGATAAATGATCTACCCATAGACACTGACTTTGATAAAAAAAAAATACGTCAAAAGAGCCGTTCGACCAGGGGCGCACCTGAGATAAATGGTCTACCTATAGACACTGACTAAGATCCAAAAATTACGACAAGAGATCCGCTCACCTTGGGACGGTCACTGGGGATAAAAGATCTTCCAGAGGCACTGACTTGTTTTCAAGATGCACGACAAGAAATCCGTTCATCTTTAGACACGCACTTGAGATCAATGGTCTACCCTAATACACTAACTTAGTTTCAAAGAATTACGATAAGAAAGCCGCGCATTATTGGACGCTCATCTAAGATAAATGGCCTATCATAGATACTGATTTGTTTTCAAGAATTACGACGAGATGATATCGAAGAAAAATTCGAATTAAAGTCATTAATGTTTGTTCCATTTGATTATTTTTCAGTCTTTATGCATTGTTGTTTTCGCTAGGAAATTTACCATTAAGTCTAAACGTATGACACAAGTATTGCGCACGCTGGAAACTTAAAATACGATTTTGTTGATGGTGAATTGAACAGATACCCCATGCAAAAACTCAGGATCTAAAATATTACAATCAGGTGAAACAAAGTATATTAAACAAGTATATTTTCTTTTGAAATCTTATATTGAGCATAACAGAAATATAATAAACCGATGTCCTCTATTGAGAAAAGATATACTCCAGGGTTTGGTGACGGAAGCATGGCATTCACAAGGGATGAGAACATAACATAACAACATAACCTTTATTTCTCCAAGGTATATACATGGTACAACAATGGGAAATGTTTTTACATGTTATAACAAAGAATTAAAGACCAACTTATTCAAGACTGAAATAGCCGAAAATGATTCAAGTAGAGCTCTAGTCTACGGATCATTTTGCAACTTTCGTTTCCAGCCTTGTTTAGATATAATTTTGACTAGCATATTCCCCGAAGCTATTTCTTAGCTACGTCTGTCATCTCATAGGCTAGCAATCGAAACCAGCAGGTGGACTAAACCTTTATCTTTACCTATAGATGAGCGCAAATGTTTAAATTGTAACGTTTTAGAGGGCGAATTTCATTTCATAATGGAATGCCCTGCACTTTAATTAGATATTAGAAAACTGTATTTGAACCCGTATTACAGAGAAAGACCAATTACGCATAAGCTTACTCTTCTTATGACGTCCGAAATAAAAAAAAAACAACAACAAAACAACTGCTTATTAACCTCAGTTTGGGGTTGGTGCAGGACTATTGTAGGTGCATATTCAGAGTGTGTATGCACTTCAAAAGATATGTACTTCACCTTATGTCATAATTCTAGTTTAAACGCTTTTTTGAAGAAAACACTATTACCTGTATAACACTGTTCAATATATATACAAGTCTTTGTCAGTCAGTATAGACCAAGATGTTTCTTACTCAGTCTGTTTTGTACCCAAAGAGTAAAAATATTTGGCCAGACTGGTTGAAAAGTCATTTGTTAGGAATTTGTTTAAAACGGGCTTTTGATTTAACACGACAGGGGTTGATCAGCTCTGTCAAGATTAATGTTGAAATGCTATTCATATGTTGCATGTGTATAAAATCCATGTTCACTGTTGCTGTACTATGTATTTGTATGCCACATGGGTCTTATGGCCTTCTGGAAAAAATAAAATAACTTTTAACTTGTACTTGTAAATCATTGCAGTGATTATGTATCATGTACGTTCCTATTATGTACTATAAGTCCTAAGATTGAGAAATACGTATGATAAAATAAAGAGTGAAACCTTTTTGACTGACATAGAATTTAAAGAATCTGATTGACCCGTGAAACACAAAAATGTGTTTTTAGAAAATTAAGTATATTTTGATATTTATAAATGCAGCTAATGTGTTTAATTAGAACGAAGTTAGTGATACAATATTACGCCCGAAATAATTTTGTTCTAAGCTCGCAAATTCCAATCTGAATTTCATCTTTAAACCTTTCACAATTGCACAAAGCTGTTTTAAAACGAGATCTTAAAAAAAAAAAAAAAGAAAACAGGAATCGCAATTTAAGCCGATAGTCAAATCATCATGAAAGCACAGAATTTGAATATGTTTATGATTATGTTTATGTAGAATTATATACATGTATGAAAGAATAATAAATATTGCTCTAACATGACATCCCGACAAGTTGACCGCCTTTTCTTGGTCAAAAGCGGACATCATAACTCATTTCACCTTCATAAAAAAATTCGGTTTTGTAGGTCCAAATCTCAGTTTATTATTTAGATAGAAAGGCCCTGCATGACTTATAGAATATTGTCAAACTTGAATATTTTTAGAGATTATTACCAAGTTTTTGCATGTAATATACATGTAGTTAAGTTGTTTATTTAGAAATAAATCTATCGTCGTTCTTTTAATATTTATTGAAAATTCAATTTAGATTTTATAATAATGTTTTTGTTTTTTTCCCCCAAATTTAATTAACAGAAATATTTACATTACAGTCTTATCTAATGTTTCGATAAAAGCGATTTTTTTTATTATTTCAAAATTTCAGATAAAGTCTCTCATCATTTACGAAATAAATTTTTTTTATTAAGCTCAATCCTAAAAAAAAATGAGTTAGATTTAAAAAAAAAAGAACGTTTCAAGTCGTTTTGCCGATAGATAATAGTGATAAATGTATTGAATTCTAACTGCAGATTGACCGTTAACATATGCATGTTTATTAGGCGATTCTACCTCGGGGATAATACGGACGCAGCAATGAAAGCGCGACATATCCAACAAGGGCTTATATGACGTCACAAATATTATTGATTTTCTGAAACCCTATCAATTAACCGAAGTACCGACAGAAGTCGAATTACATAAAAATGACCAAAAATAATTTCTCTTACGTCCGAGGTGCTTTGCAGCTTACGGAAAAAGTCCGAGCGATGCTCCGAATGGCATGTTTATTAAACTAAAAGTCGAATTTGTAAAATATCTATTAAACTCAAACGTTCAATTGATACAAGGTATCCATAAAGTTGACCTTAAAGACAAACGTCTCGTTATTATTTAGACTAGAGTCACGTTAAACTTCTCCTTAGCAAAAATTAGTGAAAAATAAAATAAAGAAAATATAGTACCGATGAAAATAAAAAAAAAGGAAAAGGGAAAAAGAAGTTCTTACTAAGAGCATAAAAATTCCGATATCTGAAATATACTCCAAAGTGTTGCTCCAGTTTTTGAGAACTCCTCGTTACCACGTACGACGAAAGATGACGGCGGGAAGTGTAGGATAGGCCTCATATCCGTCGTTCATTCATAAAAAATACCGTGGCATGTATAAAACATGTAAAAAAAACCTCCAAACAATTATCAATTAGACCATAAAAAATAACATAAAGGTATACAAAGAATTACAACACTAAAACAATTAATGTCGAAATAAATACGTACGGCTTAATTTCACTGAAGAAATTGTAAACCGATGTAGTAATTTCACATGACACGTAAGGATGTTAGCGTAATCTGTCATTCATTATTATTTGACCGGGATACAGTAATTAACATAGACACGTGACACATGTCTGTCATCCCATTGGTGCAGAAAGAACAGGTATACTTCATGAATGAATCAGACAGCTGAAAAAGTACATTTGATGTGGACTTGACCTATTTCGGCAAAGAGGACCAACACTTTTTTCATAAACACTCCTTACTATTCTTGGAAAGAGAATCCCTTTCAATATATGATTTCTTGTACCTTGTTCAAAAATACATATAACTTCTTTCCGTACCTTGTCCGTGGCATTGTAACTGCTACAATACATAGTTATCCTTGAATATCTGTTTACGCCTCTGATAAATTGTGATTATTCCAATTAATCGCTAAGGCAAAATCGCTATGCATCCATACGAGTCCATGGTATATCATATTGATGCCTCCTCGACAATTCCGCACTTTTCTTCAATCTAAAAGCCAAGTGGTCTGTCTGATACGCAGCATAACGGACGGATTAGTGCCGCTATACTATATTAATCGTTCAAGATTTTTTTTATCTAGAAAGTCATCAAACACTTTTTTGAAAAATTATTGTAGAAACTGATCATTTTATAAAGAAAATATTTTTATGCAGGGAATTGAGTCACCTAGTTGATTTGCCAGGGTAAAACTAGATACAAATGTATCGAGACAAAACTGAACATTTTGTGACATTTCCACCGATTTCACATGTAGATTGAGAAGCCTTCACAATCATATAAGTTTATTTGCTGACCATCGCTGAAAAGGATTATGACCCTATCACAGAGTATAAAGCTTAAGACTCTGAACAGTCTGTGCGGATGCACAGGCTGTTCAAAGGGTTTGCTTTGCAAGCTTTGGAAATTGTTGGAAATGTCACTCACAAGCTCATATTAAAATTACTGGATACAATGTTTGTGCCTATACTGACATTTGGAAAAACATATGTGAAGCATATTGCTATCCTGGGGTAGACATTCTTCACGTCATAATTTGCTAATTCATTTTAAAATGTGAACAAAACATCATCAAATTACGTATGTTCAGAATGGTAGGTTGCTTCCCTTTATCAATTTTAAGAAAGAGCTTTGAATTAGTGGGGGAAAAAATAATGTCCTAACGCTCTAATTCTTATTCAACGAGCCTATTGAATGTAGTGAAAGACTAAAACAGTAATGTTTTGTAAAATAAAATTCGGCTTTTTAGTGATCATTTAGGTTTATCTAATTGTTTTTACGAGTTTGAGTAAATCTGAATGATACAAGTGTGTTCTAAACAACCTTTTAGAATAAGGGTAAAATATGTCAAAATTATCTCGTCTATCAAGTTTTGTTTTCCCATATAAACACTATCTTGACCTGACTAAAATTCCAAGATTGCGCATTTACACGCTTTTGAATAGGGTCGCAGAAGTCAGTGATTGGATTTAGATGACATTTGAGTATTGGCAGAAATGAAAGAATGTGTAAAAATTGTAATCTTAATTGAAAAAAGTCATATAAAATGAAATAAAAATGGAGAGCTAAGACAAAAAGTATAACACCCATTTCTTGAAAAAAAAAAAAAAAAAGGAAAATGATATTTTAGTGTTAGATCCTTATTTAGCTGTCTTAGTCGAAAAGCTTTCAGTTGCACCAATGTCTAACAAATACGGATTCCTGCTGCCGCCACCAATTATCGACAAGCAAACAACTAGAAAAGATGAAAATAATGTGATAAACTTCCGCTTTTGAAGTAAAAAACCTACCCCGAAGAATCGAAGAATTACCCCTAAGAATCGACCTAACAGTCTTCACCTTGCGTCGCAATGTTTACCTAGAAAGGATGATATTATGTAGTGCTTATTGTACATTTAGACTTATTTTGGATCGAAAAGTCAGGAAAAAACTGATCTTAATTTCGTTTAGAATAGAGACGTAATTACTCTCACCAATGCTCACCTAAATAGAGGATATTGAATGAGTGGTCATTGAATACCGAATTTATTATACGAGTCATCTATAAACAGAAAAAAGGCGGCTACGCCGAGTTTTATCTGTTTATAGAAGACAAGTTTAATCAATTCGGTATTTGGTGAGCACAAATTTGATATTCTATTTATAATATGACTCGAATTTTTGTGATAAAACGAGAAAAGTTTGATAATCATCGATTCCTGTTATTCCACAAACATATGACGCCGTTTGCGAAATGACGTCAAGTTATCATCATAGATCAAATACACCTTTCAATTTCGTGAACAACAGAAGCTGTTGTTTTTTGGGTTTGTCTCATTAAAGAAACCTGAATGCTCGGATATTTTTTTAAATAAAACAAATTTACACAAAATAATGATATTAAAATAGAAAGATAAATAAATAATACAAACTCAGAAATCAAGTATTCTAAAAATCACCCTCTTAATAGCTTCAATGTAAAAAAAATAGCCTTTTCAATTTTAAAGGAGATCCTCATAGTCAGCAATTTTTTAAGATAATTATCAAAATTGGAAAAGGAAAATTCAAATATCTTAACTCTTGACGCGCCGAATCCGGCTCTTCATTTTCTGGCAAGAGTTTAAGACAAAGATCAGACTGCAGGTAAAATTGTAGGGAAAACACGCCTCTTTCCTTTTGTAATGAATTTGATGAATGATTTCACTTAAATTGCACATGAGAACATCTTTATGTCAAAGTTGCCCTGGTAGCTAGTTAGCTAGTGTCGCAAAGGATTATACTAAATTGATCTTATTTCGATTGCGACGAAAGTCTATTAAGCTTAAAGAGTCGCTCTCGAACACTCAATGCAGATAATTCATATCCCTGAGAGATGGCAGTGGATATGGCAGTGGATTTGACCCGCTGACACCGAATTCTACAGCTGGGCAGACTAGAATTGAAAAACTTTTTACGTACTCAATTAAGAATATACTCAAACATCAAACTTGATTTGCAGATTTATTTAAGCGTAACTTTACAAACTTCGCCAGATTCGAAATTGGTTTCAGTTTAGCTCATAAGATGCTTATAAGTCACAAGAAAAAAAGCCAATCAATAAGCGCAAAGCATTGAAGTTGAAATTTATTCCACAAACATTCTTGGCTGCATTAAGGTCATTTGAAAACAACAAAAACGTTTTTAATAAGTTAACATCGATTATGTGCATCAAATGTAAGCAACTTTTTTATTTATTCTTTTATCCATTTGGACCCAGTGTTTTAGGAAGTAATTACATGTATATTCTTCGTTGAGTACACCAATTTTTATTCTATATTTCTATAATTTCGTCTATTCATATTATGCCATCTTTAGAGAAACCAGTCAAAGGAAAACATACAAGCAACCCGTACAAGGGGACTGAACAAATGGCTTGTAACTGTATTTTTATCACCATGTATTTTCTCCCTTGCTTTTAAAGAGACAGCAGACTGCTTTAAATACTAAGGAGATACATTAAGGGACATTACAATTTAAATATAAGAACAAATCAACGACAATCAAACATCCCCAATATAAACTCATATTTATGTGACCAAACTCGTGAAAGGAAAACTTCTGCAAATGCCGTAAAATGAATACAAGTACTTGATAAATTCTGATTCAAAAAGGATCAACACTTTCCGCACTTCTAAGGTGGTCCGATTTTTCATGACGGGTCATATTTACTATCACAAACGTTTTGTGTCTTTGAATTCGGATTTAACAAATTATTTTTGTACATAACATGTTGATCACTTCTAATACCAAGTAACTATGACCATTAGTACGAATCAGTGATGTGACCTCTTGAGTGCACGAAAGGATTTCCTAAAATTTGACTCCTCGCCCTCATTTTTTACCCCACATCACCCATTTTCGAAATCGACCGAAAAATAATGGAGACAAACATTCTTATTAAGTTCCTAGGTATTTGAGAAAAAAAAGTGGCCTCTAGAATGCACCCACTGTAAAGTTGACACCACGCGCCGGGCAGCACCCGATCACAAAACCTCACCTTGAGCACTTGAGCTAAAAAGCAATGTTTTCGTGATAACATTTATAACAGGGAAAATTATGCTTAAAGCAATGATTTATCTTTGAGTTCGGAGCTGAAGTTTTTTTTTTTTATTTTGTGAGAGTAAAACCAAAGAACGACAAAAAAGTGTACATAGGATAAAGTTGCATGGTTTTTTTTGTTTGTTTGTTTGTTTTAATAGGGTTTTCACTTCATACTTTTTCAGCTATACCACGTCAATTGGTAAACCTAACAATGGATTCCTAGTATTTCTAACACCATCATTACATCTCTAGCTGCTATCCTATACTGAAGGACTTTAAAAACGCAAAAAAATATTTTTTCTAAAATGGACAATTTCAGAAAAGGAGTCTGGATTGAAACTCATGTGTCACAAACCTCTGTCTAAAATTTAAAGAAATTCCAGTCTTCAATTTTGTCATACTCTTAACCAAACGGAAAGTATGACCAAAATGTAATGATTATCGATAATTTTATCCAAATCACCAAATTAGATGTATTATTTTCAATAAATAAGAGGGCCAGAATGACCTTAACCCGCTTACCTGAATTTCATTGGTCCAGTGGATCTCATCCAAGTAACTCTCTTGCAAAGTTTCATTCACATTTGTCTAGTTGTTGAAGAGGATATATTATTCTAAGAATTCAAAAAGAAAATAGACCCCTCCCATCCATTGGTTACCGAGAAAAGATTTTTAAAGATTTCGGGCTCAAAATGACACCCCCTCCCCTTTGCCATGCCCATATTTATGGACCAACCAGAATTTCATGAACAATTTTTGAAGAGGGTCATCCAAGGAACATTCTTGTAAAGGTTGATTGAAATCGGCTCAGTCTTTCAGGAGGAGATGTTAGTCAAAAGTTCAAAATAAGGCCCTCCATGCCACGCCCATATTTTGCAATCAATCTTAATTTTACGATCATTTTTTTTTAAGAAGGGTCATCTAAGGATTATGTTGGTAAAGTTTCATTGAAATCAGCCAAGTGGTTCAGGAGGCGATGTCAGTCAAAGATTTCGGGCTCAAAATAAGCCCTGCCCTGCCACGCCCATTTTTTTTGAGGGGGGGGGGGATCTAAATTTCACGAACAAGTTTTGAGAAGGGAAACCCAAGGAACAATTCTTTCAAGTTCGGGTGAAATTGGCCTAATTGTTACTAAGGAGAAGATGTTAAAATATTTCATGGTCAAAAACTGCCCGACTCTGCCACGCCCATATTTGGGGGTCAATCAAAATTTCACGATCAAATTTTAAGGAGGGTCACCTCAGGAACATTTCACCCGAGTTTGGTTGAAATCCGTCGAATGGTTACTAAGGAAAAGATGTTAAAAGATTTCATGGTCAAAAACTGCCCCCCTGCCATGTCCATATTTTCGGTTAATTAAAATTTCACGAACAAATTTGGAGAAGGATCACTCGAGGAACATCTCTGCTAAGTATGGTTGAAATCGGCAAAATAATTACTGAGGAGAAGATGTTTAAAGATTGCAGGGTCAATAACTACCCCACCCTGCCACGCCCATGTTTTGGGGTAATCAAAATTTGACAAACAAGTTTCAAAAGGGTCAACCAAGGAACATTTCAGCCTAGTTTGGTTGAAATCGGCCTTTAAGTTTATGAGAGGAAGATGTTTAAATATTTCAGCGTCAAAAACTGCCCCGCCCTGCAACGCCCATTTTTGGAGGTCAATCAAAATTTCACAAATAAGTTTTTAGAAGGGTCAACCAAGGAACATTTCAGTCAAGTTTAGTTAAAATCCATCAATTGATAACTGAGGAGAAAATATTTAAAGATTTCAGGGTCAAAAACTGCCCTCCCCCCTGCCACTAGCATAATTTGGTGTCAATAAAAATTTGACGAACAAGTTTTGAGAAGGGTTACCCAAGGAACATTTCTGCCAAGTTTAATTGAAATCGGCCAATTGGCTACTGAGGTGAAGATGTTTAAAGATTTCAGGGTCAAAAACTGCCCCGCCCTACAACGCCCATTTTTGGGGTCAATCACAATTTGACGAATAAGTTTTAAGAAGGGTCACCCAAGGAACATTTCTGCCAAGTTTGGTTGAAATCGGCCTAATGGTTACTGAAGAAAAGATATTTAAAGATTTCAGGGTCAAAAGCTGCCACGACCTGCCATGCCCATATTTTGGGGTCAATCAAAATTTCACAAATAGTTTTTAAGAAGGGTCAACCAAGGAACATTTCTGCCAAGTTTGGTTGAAATCCATCATTTGGTAACTGAGGGGAAGGTATTTAAAGATTTCAGTGTCAAAAACTGCCACGCCCATATTTTGGGGTCAATCAAACTTTCACGAACAAGTTTTAAGAAGGATCACTCGAGGAACATTTCTGCCAAATTTGGTTGAAATCCGCCATTTGGTTACTGAGGAGAACATGTTTTAAGAATTGTTGATGACATCCGACGCACAATGCACGACGTACCACGCACGATGGACAAAAGGTGATGACAAAAATCACCTTGAGCACGTTGTGCTCAGGTGAGCTAAAAAGGATGGATAATTTCCAATTAAATTTTAACCCGCTTCATTCAAATGACTTCATAATATTCTTAAAATCTACCATTGCACGCTTAATTAATAAGATGATCAATGACTCGGTCAAAAGTGTTGTCTTGAAAGAGTTTTTTTTTATAAAAGTCACCTCTAAAACAAGGTGGTGGAGGCTTAACCTGAATACGACTCCACATCTTTCAAGGACTCTAATAAGCCCTTAACAAGAGCAATAGCTTATCTAATTTTGTACCTATGGGCAATTTCGACAACAGATTTTTGAATTTAAATTTCAGATATTGTTAAAGAGAAAAAATGGTTTGAATTTACTGAACTTTTACTGATTTTAAAAAGACCCATGACTGATTGCTATTTTGCGGAGTAGTAGTAAAGTACATAACGGATGATCGCGTTATACGAATTCGAAGTTTTTACAAAGGGTTTATGACCGATAAGGTATGTCCACAGAATCAACCTTAATGTAAGCGAAATACACCTTTTGAGCATTAGGGGTGCATGTTTAAAAAACTTTTCGGACGATTGTTATTCCAACAAAGAAAATCAATTTATACGGACTTAGAAAAAAACCAAGACTTCAAAAAATGTTTCGTGATTATAATTCATTGCTTCAATTACATGAAAAAATTGTAATTTAAAACGGACTCGTTTCTTCTAAAGCTCACACTAGAGCTTTCATCCAGAGTGACAAATTGTCAAAGAAGACACGAAAGTAATAATGTACTCGAAAAGAGGCACTGGGCGAGTAAAAACGTGATAGAAAGATAAACCTTAGGAAAAGTTAAGAAAGGAAACAGGAAACGATAAACAGACAGATTGTCATTCATTTAGTTATGCAGAAAGATGGGGGGGGGGACAGAAGGATAAGAGATTAATGTAGAGAAAATGAGATCCATGCAAATAAAAGACTAGCAGAGATACATGGACGACAAGAGAAAGATATGTTAGTTGTAGGAAGACGAAGTAAAGGATTTTTAGATACTGCATGCACAATCAAGATAAAGGTCAAATTTATGGAAGTAACAAGACAAAGAGGCGTGTTGCTAAGTGTAATTAGTTGGTGTCAATTAAAATAGCCGTAAAACACCTAGGTCATTCAACTAACTTTTTTTTAATTTTTCGCCTTTCTTTCGAATCAATAAAATGCTTACCATATCAAAAAATCCACTGACTTCAACATATTCTATTGTATCTCAGCTGAGCACAATGCGCTTACGGTGACCTTTTGTGATCGGCGAATGTCTGTCGTCCGTCGTGTGCCGTACGTCGTCTGACTTCAACTATTTAAATGTTTACGCTCTGAAGAGTACTATAATGGCCAAATTTAAATGAAACTTTTTTAAAGAATGTTTGTCAGTTCACATGTTTGAAACCGTATAGAAATAGAAAGGATCCAGGTGAAATCATGTGAAAAGGGGCCTTAGTGACAGTTTGCGTGATTACACTCTAGAGGCCAGAATATTTGCCAGGTCATCAAATTAAAACCTTGTATTGAGTCAAGTTGGGTAAAACATGATGTCAAGAAGTCAAATCGGGGGTGGGGGGTGGGGGTGGGGGTTTAAGCCTGGTGTGTGCTCTAGGGGTCTGATTATTTACACAAATGCCTTAAAACTTGATCGGAATGTTTTTATAGGTAATATCTTGAACGAGTTCAAAATCAACAGAGGGCCAATTTCAGGTTTAGGTGTCAAATCGTAGGGAAACATTTTGCGCCATGTGAAGGTCAAATTTCTAGTTCAAAAGCACAGATACTTAATCAGAATATTTGTTTACACGAAATCTCGTTAGGTCTAAAAACTAGGTCAAGCGGGATAAAAAAAATGGGATCAAAAGGTCAATGCTGTAAAAAAGCTTGTGTGAAACTCTACATGCCACATTTTCGCACGTATGTATTGAAGTTTATTAAGAATGTAAATTTACATGAAAATCCGGTTGGTATAAGCTTGTTTTATGTAAAAAACCCTGTGTCACTCTAGAGGCCGAACTATTGGCTCGATTGTTGAAATTAGTTCAGAATATTTTTTTTATAATAATCTGGCGAGTTGAGTGAGGAAAAAATAGGTCAAAAAGTCAAATATAAGCAAAAACCTTACCTGCATTCTAGAGTCCACATTTTTGGCTCAAATAGCTAGAAACTTAGCCAGAATTGTTGCCATGATACCATCTCAGAGGATTTCGAAAGTCGGTCCGCATTGGTAAAAATAAGGACAAATAGGCAAAAATTAGAAAAACCTTGCGTAAACTGAAAAAGCCATCTTTTGGCCAAAGGTCTTGCATCTCGGACAGAATATTTGTCTACATTAGTTCTTGGGCAATTTGGAAGTTTGGTAACAATGAGTCAACGACTATGTGTCAATCTAGAAAAAAACTATGTATCTTTATGGGCAAAATTTTTGTCTCAAATGTCTAAAAAAGTTTTCAGAATGTTCGTTTCCTTAATTTCTTGGACTTAATTGAAATTTGGTCATGAAAGTCATGGAATAAAATTAGAATATTTGCCATTTTTTACATATGATAACAATGCCTCAGGTGAGCGTTGAAGGGCCAGTGACCCTAAGTTCATATTTAATGACCAATTTAAAAGTCTCAGAAGAATACACATGTAACTTGATGCAACTTGTCCGTTAGTATGAGGATTATTTAAAAGTTATTGAAAATGAAAGTATTCATTGTTTTGCAAAAAACATATTAATGGGCAATTGAAAAAAAATGAGAGGTAACAAATGTTCTATGGTTTATTGAAATCAGATTATTACTTATCCGTAGAAACTTTATTAAAATGATAGAGAAAAATAAGAAAACCCCTTTCCTTTAAGCTAGTATATGTGTCAATAAGAATTCCAAAACAATTTTTGAAAAGTTTCATAATGAGTATTTGTGTCAGTTCTGGTAGCTCAGTGATTTGAGAAGAGGGGACATTAAACAAATTTAAAGTGAAAATATGAATTACCAAAGCACGCTTATATTTTTTTGTACCCGATCAACTTGTCCCGGATTGGTGTAAAAAGGGCTACACAAGGAAACTACTGTGATTTCTGTAAAATTTCTGTCACAATTCCGTCTTCACACTTCGAAATTCACAATGCAAACTTCACACTTCCGATCTCACTGTTCCGACTTCAATGTTCAAGGGTAATATGTAGGGTGGTCTTATGCTATAATGCCTGCCAAAGCTATTAGGTGAACAGCAGGAATATGAGAACCGATTGAGAAGAGTTAAAATTTAGAAATTAAAGACTGCATGATATAGCCTATTTCTCGTGTGATGATCGCATTGAATCTTTTGGAATATGATTTTTTGACAAAGTCGCCTGAGGGTCGCCTCCCTTTAATTTCAGTAAAAATGCGATCGTCAAATTCATTCGATTCTATTTCGATATCAATCATTGTCATTTACTTCAGGGAATTCGTAGTTCTTGCAGTCTGGCATTTTCTTACATGCTCTTTTTTAGCTCAGCTGATCGAGCTGTGCTCGTCGTCCGTCCTCCGATCGTCAGGTTGTCCGTCAAAATCTTATGTGCACTCTAGAGGTCACATTTTTAGCCCAACTGTCTTGAAACTTTGTCAGATTGTTTGTCTTAATCAAATCTCGGTCAGGTCAAGTTTGGAATTAGATTAAATGGGTTCAAAAATGGGATCAATGGGTCAAATCTTAGAAGAACCTTGTGTGCACTCTCGAGGCCACTTTTTGCGCTCTAATGTCTTGAAACTTGGCCAGAATGTTTGTCTCCATCAAATCTAAGTCAAGTTCGATTTGGGCCAAGTTGGGTAAAAAATTGGGCCAAGGGATCGATTATTAATAAGGACCATGTGTTTACTCTAGAGGCTATTTTGGCTCAAAAGTCTTGAAACTTGGTCAGAATGATGCATCAATCAAATCACTGTCAAGTTGTGTCCAGTGGGGTTAAAATGAGGTCAAGGGATCAAATCTTTTAAAAACCTTTAAAAATCTATACAGGCTTTATTTTTAGTCTTAATGTCTTAAAACTTGGTCTGAATGTTTGTCTCCATCAAATCGAGGCCAAGTTCGGAATTGGGTCAGGTGGTGTCAAAAATGAGGCCAAAGGGGTCATATCTTAGAAAAACATTGTGTGCACTGTAGAGGCCACATTGTTGGTCCAAATGTCATGAACTTTTGTCAGAATTTTTTAACTATCGAATCTCGGTCAAGTTTGGAACTGGGCCAAGTGAGTTAAAAAATTGGAGCAAGGGGTCAAATCTTTCTTTGTTTGCGCTCTAGAGGCCACAATTTTGGCTCAATTGTCTTAAAATTTGGTCAGAATGTATGTATCCATGAAACCTAGGTCATGTGTAAATATTGGTTCAAGTGATGTCCAAATGAGGTCAAGGGGTCAAATTTTAGAAAAACCTTGAATAATTCTAGAGGTCACATTTGCTTAAATTTTGTTAGAATGTTTTTCTCCTTGGACTCTCAGTCAAGTTCAAAAATTAGTTAAGTGGAGTTAAGAATGAGATCAATGGGTCAAATTTAGGAAAATACTTGTTTGCAATCTACAGAACACATTTGATTGAACATATTGTCAGAATGTTTGTCTTGAAATTTTAGGCAAGTTCGAAAGAGGGTAAAAAACTAGGACTCTTTGTTAAATTCGAAAGGAATTGTCTTCAAAACATTTTTTTAAAAAAATACCATGGAACAAGTTAAGTTTTCAGAGTAAACTGCGGTCTTTTGAAACCACGCTGACTACGAAAAAGGCATTTTAAACATTCATATATGACACATACAAAATGCATAGGAAAATTGTTTAAAAGTGGTGACTTTTAAATCTTATACGGTGCAAATGCACTTAATCTGAAAGACAAATGATGACAAATTATGGGATTTTTTAAAAAAAAACTTATTTTTTACGCTGCCTTCAAAAGAAAATTTCTCTGGAAAATGCCTTAAAATTAAAACTAATAATTCTTCATTATAATTCTTCACCAACATAGTTCTCATAGCATGCTTGTAGGGTAAGGCTGTAAAATCATTCATTTTACACTGTAAGTTTGTATTTATTCATAATTTTTATACTATCCAAAATTAATAAGCATCCTTTTCAGAATTAGTAAATTCTTTTAGCCTCTATTTGTCATTTTAAGAAGTATTTTATTTGACACCGAATATATGTAAAATAAACTTCATAAGATTGAAGATTTTTGTTTTGAAGACATGAAATCGAAACTCGACGTAAACATTCCTAGTATTGTCGTTCTATCGTTCATTTTTATAAATAATTTGTTGTTGTATAAAAGATTAATTTCAACCAGAAGTTCATTTCAGCCAATGAGGTTATTGTATCAATTGGTACAAATGAAACAACAAAGCTAAATCGTTAAAAAACATCCGTTCTATAGTTAACCTATAGTTATTTCTTTCAAGGCGGGTTTTCAGAGCTGGCTGCATTTTAACGATAGCAAAATGTAAAATTTCTTACGGATTTCTATTTAGCCGACAATAAACTGTTCGAATTCAGCTAGCATTACGGGCAGATGACCAATAACGTTGACCCCATTCAGCGGTAAAAAAATACCGTATGTTTCTAAAAAGGCGCCTCCCTACATCTCTTGAACTTAGAATAAAAAGACGGTGTTTCTGCCCACTGACGAAGCACTGCGCTAAAGTATGCAGCAAGAAAGAAGTCTAATTGAGCTTTAAGTCAACCCAACAAACATAGCTTTTGTGTGACCGTTTTTAATTCGATAAGTTTATTCGAAGCAGTTATCCACTAAAATGACAACTGCATCTTAAATAATGGAATCGTTTCGTCAAACGACCTAATTCTTTGAAAACGACTGATGTGTCTACCATACCTCATTTTCAAGGATAATTTCACCTTCCATGTTCCCAACGTTTTCACAATCAAACGATTTGTCAACTCATTCATGATGTTGCTCAGAAATGTTATAACCAGGTATACCTATACGATTACCCAAAAGTCTAGGATGTCTTGTTATCGGCTAGGATATAAAGTCGGTCCAAAAAGCGATGCCTGTCATCTTTTGAGTAGTATAATTTAATTCAGAGCAGCTTTTTTTAAAAGTGCACCGTCGACTGAAACGATCTTTTTCTTCTCGTCCGTAATAGTTTTCGTAAACAATCAATTATGGTTATTCAACGAAATCCAATCAATAATCGACAAGGGTTCTTTATACGTGATTGCTCGGGGTTTATCTTATAAAATAAGTATACCACTACAGCCCAAATTCACATTCGATGCCTAACTCGTCAAAGGAGCGTCATCGCGTCAGGGCTTGAAACAATTCGTTTGAAAATGGTACAAAGACTTGTTGTGTTGTCGATGTGCGTTCTCCTTGTTTGGACAATAGACGTGTCTAAAATAGCCCGAAGACCCCTGGCAATACAACCCTTTGATCTTAATAAAGTAAGTATAATATCCCTTATTGTATTTCCATATTGACCGACCAGTTTGTATAATTACCCGATAAGTTAGTTTTAAATTAATTTAATTCTCTTAAAGAGAGTAAAGTACGTGGATGATATGACAACGGAACTTTACAGATATATAGACAGGGAGCAAGCCAAGGAAAATTTCAAAAGAGCTGACCAACTGCTGTAGTAGGTTTGAATGTATCAAAATGAAGCTAAGTATTCCTGGAGCTAGGAAAAAGGTATTCTGCTCTTCGATTTCTCTTGTTATAGTTGCCTACAGACCCTTTATTTTAGAGTACCTTTAATATAATATATGTCATTTTGACCATGATATGTATGCACAGGTTGCTTTATCTATTATGTCTTTTAAACAGCTGCCAGCGTTCTTTTCATTAAATACTTTGATTTGAAAGTGCTGTTGGCATCGTTTGAATTGTGTAAGCATATTTAAAGATGATTGATTTTGTCCGTATGCAAAGTGTACGCATAGAACAATTTGATAACAGTTAGATAATTGTGATATAAAAATAGGTTTGACAATTTGCATTATTTCTTTTCCTCGTGATCACTTGCAGGATAGAAATGCCTTTAAGGTAACTTAAGATCAAGAATCTTAAACCATTTTTTTATATCGAGACAAATACAGTATGCCGAGAAACTAAATTGAGTGTTCACATATGAGTAAATTCAATGAAAAAAAGAAAGCCGCTTAATATCACCATTGATATATCATGCAAAAGAAAAACCATTACTTTCTTTGTGATTTTGGTGATACATTGAGAATTTAATCAGTGCCTAAAATAAGTTAGGTCCAGTGATCTTAGAGATTTGTGAAAGTATTTGCGATCTTACCTATATTAATCATAACATAGATTGTTTTAGAAACTTGTCTCTTTTATCAGAAATGTTAAAAAAAACATTATTTTAACGTCTCTTGATATGTTTGTCCAAAAACATACAATGTATTGCTAAAGCAACTTCATAATGAATGAAAATGAGTGCGAAGAGAAGTAAAATGTTATAGGGATGAGTGTCTTTTTCACTGCGTTTATTGGGGTATAAAGTGCAATTGCCTTAGCACATGGCAAATAACGCCCGTAGGGCGTTATGATTAAGCCATGCGCTAAGGGAATTGCACTTAATACCCCAATAAACGCAGTGAAGAAGACACTCGTCCCTTATAATTGCAATCATCTAGAAAGAAGAAACTAAATACTCAGCCAAACGTTAAAGATTCGAGTCTACTCTCTGTGTGTATAAATTACCCAATCTATTTTTAGATCGTGTATTGTTTATCTCGCTATCGAAGTGAAATGTCATATAGTAAAACAAATGATTCACAACTAAAAGACAACATTAAATTCGTAGCGGTACTTATGACAAAAGAGCATGTTTCTGCCAAGTAAGTCTGTATTTTTAAACGAAAACGGCGTGGTCGGTCTTAGTTGGGAGGGTTGCTTGAAGGTCTTCGTCGACTCGCTGTTTTCTAAGTTTAGGTCGGCTCAGAATCAGAACTGCATGCTTGTAATCGTAAATTCTTTTGAAAATATATTGATCTATAATAGATTGAATAGCAATGTTGCGTTGATGATCGGGAACTAGTTTAATTCGGGTTCCTACAACACAGGACTTGCAGATCGAATTTCGGGGGTTTCCCGAGAGACCTATTGCATTTTACACAGAAATAAAGTGCAATGGATTTCCCCACGTAATGCGATATAAACCAATCAGAATTCTTTATTTTATTGGATTGCAATTATATTCATATGCTGTGTAAGCTTTTTATGTTTTACAAGGATAATATGACATATCAAGGTGCACGTTCTTTCAATTGTATGTCTATAACTTGTACTAGTTCGACAACTTTTTTCTGAGTGATTTTTTATGTATAGTTAATGTTTTTTTGTGTGTTTTATTTTCTTTTCTTTTTCTTTTTCCATTTAAAGTTTATCATTAATAATGACAAGCTAATTTGCTTATTAGAAAGGGGCTTAATACTGTTTAAACAATATTTCAGTCATATCGCGGTGGCTGAATCACATATCAATGGGTTCCTGGAAATTCTCTTACTAGTACTACACCGACATTGTTTATTAGATTTCGTTTGATCACCATATATACAGTGATTGGCCATAAGTGAGTCATCACTTCAAAAATCAAGATGGCCGACAAAGTTTCAAACTAGGAACTTTTAACAAAACTGTAACTGTAACTGTGGACACTTACTTGTTTTGTTTCTAATACTTGGTAATATGACCCTTTCTGACAATTACTTCTCGAATTCTTTTTGGTACTGAGGTATATAGGCTCTGAATATAGTGTGTAGGAAGATCATACCAGATTTTCTTCACTTCTCTCTCAAGGTCTAGCTTGGATTTAATTAAGTGTCTCCTTTTCTCTAGTTTTATTTTGATTTTTCGCCATACATTTTCAATAACATTGATGTCTGGGCTCTGTGATGGCCAGGTCATACATGGAACATCATTTTGAGTTTTCCATAAATTTGTCTGTCTTGAGGTATGCACTGGTGCATTATCCTCTTGGAATATGAAGTCTCCATTCGGAAAATGTTTGGCAATGACAGGCCAAAGATTACTGTCAAGACACTCAATATACTTTTTTGAGTCAATATTACCTTGAATGACCTCCAGTGTTCCAACACCATTGAAAGTAAGGCACCCCCAGAACATCAATGAAAAACAGGTGCCCCCTCTCTGACCAAGAGACTCAGGACGCCAAACTTCATTGGGCCTTCTCCATACTCTTACACGCTTTTGTGAATCGATTTTTACCTCGGTCTCATCACTAAAAATCACTCTTTTCCACTGTCTATCTACGGTCCAATGTAACTTTTGTTTACACCAAGAAACTCCCTTCATAAGCAGCCATTTTGATGACTCAATTATGGCCAGTCACTGTAGGTTTTCGCTTCTCAAACAATTGGTGGGAGGAAAATATTAGTAAGATGAAAACCATTACCGGTGATCGGACTTCGGATCAATTATTCATTAAGTTTCTGTGCTTCATGGTTTGTCCTGGTTGTTAAGTTAGGCTAGGGCTTCGATTTACCTTACCACACGTTGTGTTGTGACCACGGGTGAAACAAGGGTTCGAACTTGTTACATTCTTTTTCTCTCGTAATAGGAGTCCACATAACTGAGCAACACTGGACTGCACCTCAGATTATAAATCCTGCTCCTGAATTTTAATTGGTTTGATTTCAAAAAATAGATGTGTTTCGTATACAAAGGGATATTTTAACTGTTTTCCCCTTTTTAATCGTATTGTTTGTCAGCAAGAATGTACTTTTAGCTTCGTTGTATTTAAACTTCATGTTTGTTTACTTCTGGTATTTTTTATCGTGAATGAAAGATACACAGATTCAATAAATTGTTAATTGGTAAAATAGTTTATATACATCCTGTTAATTTATACATAGATTTGATAGATCATTTCTTTTATCTCGATCCTTTATTGGGTATGATTCATATTTCCTCTTGCTATCAGCCTCACTCCCAAGAAATTGCCTCCGTACCTTTTGATAGCAAAGTAGGTACATGTACAGTTCCACACGACCATCAGCTCAACACTACCATCACTTCATGGATCAAATTACATATATGTAAAGCGTAACTATTACAGAATCAAAGTACTGAAAGTACTGATAAGTTGGAATGCGTTCAAGAGACGGTGACCTGAAGCCCTAACAAAGCTTACGCCTCCCGCCCTACACAGGTGATCACTTAATGCGTCGTGTCTTTTTACGGGCGTACATAAATCAATGTATTTCAACAACGAGATACGCTGAAACCCCGCTAGCTTAACGGAGGAGCAATTGACCTGCAGAAACGAAATATTACACAAATGTTGCCCATGACCCTAAGAAATGCCATATTGTTTCGAGGTCATACATGTCAAGGCCATAAGTAAGCTTTAACTGTTAACAGTTTCCACTCTAACTGAACAAGAAATTGAGCCAAATCATAAAACTTGACTCAAATGTTGTCAATGACCCAAAAAAGTGCCAAATTTTGGAGTCACGGAGGTCGAAGTCACAATTTAATTTCGTCCAAAAATTTTCTTGAGATTCCAACTCATGAAGTAAAATACCATATTTTCAAAACATAGGGTCTGTTTTCACCGGCATTGGATCACAAATGACGTTGAGTTAGTCCCAACGACGTTGATGATTTTAACTTCTTTCACGCAGCAAACGACATAGCATAGTAAAACTATAAATCTAATAGGAAAACACTAAAAAAATAGAAAATTGGTTGGCATTGAGAGACGCTTTTTTCATTTAGGGTGCGTCATACTTTTTCACAGGTTAGTCGTTGGATTACGAAATAAAGACGTATTTTGCCATTTTTTTTATCAAAGAAACACGCGTTTAATGAATTTGACATTGTTTATGAAGAGTGATATCTTTTATCTGAATTTTAGTGTTTAAAAGGCCGCGTATTTAACGATGTCAGTCAGAACGATAGAAACGACGTTATGTTAACCCCTTTCACTTTTTAGGAAAATCTATGCGCGATATCATCAACAAATAGTGTACAAGCATGCATGGTATCTATTCATTTAATTTTACCCTCGCTTGGATTAGGCCGAGTCGTTATTAGACAATCTCACACACTAAGAACTGTTACAACAGACAAATACCTCTGCATGAAAACATGTAAAGGATTCGCAATGAAAATTGTTAAGGCGTCTGCTTATTTGTTTAAATACATGTCGGTTTCGACATTATTTTTACAACCAGAAGACACGTTAGACTTTTATATATTCATATTCCATTCTTTAGATAATGAATAATCCTGATCGATATATTTTTGATATTGATATTTCGGTGAAAAAGAGTTTTGAGGAAAATTTGATAAAAAAATAGTGTTTTGTCTACTTCTTTTTGGATTTTTAGAACAGCAAGAAGAAATATTGAAGCATTTTATCTGCTTGGCGTTAACAACCCCCAGTCTTCTCTATTTTACCCGTTTTCTAAAAGGATTGTCTTCTGTTTCGAAACTTATATGCATTATTTTAATTTTATGCGTATGTTACGGACTCTGCCTAATTCTTTTGGTATGTTACAGTATCTTCACTACAGCATTACAACCTCTGCCATTGATATTGCATACAAAAATCCCAGTTTTCTTGACGCAAGGATTTTCAAAAAAAACCAGACGAAAGCGCAACGAAACTCGAGTTATCTTATATTTAAGTCTTTTCTGCGAAATACTAGGTAGATGGGGAGAGAAGTCCTAAAACTTCATTTAATGCGATATATCTAAAAATGACACTCAGATCTCCTTTTTAATTTATGAAAAACAGTATGCCTTCATTCTTTTCAATTATATCTGTCTTACTTTTAGGATAAGAAAGCACTCGCAAATGTTAATTATACAAATGCCTATACATGAAAGTCTAATCAACATCGTAAAACATTCACCTGCTTAAAATGAAAGGGATCTGGTCAAGAAAGTGTAAGCTTTAAATACCAAAATCGAAATGGATTGAACATTCTCAAAATCATCGGTTTCAATCTCTTCTACAAATGAAGGTGTTACGATTTTCTCCAATACGAAACTTTTGTTTAAATAAATCTACATTTGCTGTTTTTAAAAATGAAATAAGTGGGGTAGTTGTGCTTATTTATACCTAGATCTGTTTACAAATGGGTACCATCAACCAAGAGTGTTGTTGAAGTTGCTTTTGAAATTAAAATGAAAATATAACCCTGAAGTGAAATGATTTAAAAATATAAATCGAAGCACAAAAAGGTCCTGTTTTGCATTTTGATTGAAAATGGACACTAACTTGTAAATACGAATTGAAGGGAAAAGAACCTTTTTTCGGTCTATATAAAAGTCAATCAAACCTGAACTATCCCCTAGATTTGTACCAAAATGGTCGAAACAGCTAGCCATGCTCTGATCTAAAGTATTTTCTGAGGGGATAGATCCGCCGAATTACTAGATGATTAAAATTTTTAGGTTTTAATTTTTCGAAATTACAGGACGTCCACGAGAGCCTGGGACGCTCTAACACCACCTTCCCTTCGAACAAGTTCAAGAACTGGTTCTAGAATGTGAATTGACAATTCAAACACAGTCGAACTAGCTGTTGAACCAGTTCTAGAACTAGTTTTTTAAATTTCTTGTACTAGATATTGGACCAGTGCTTAGATTTGAGTTCAAGGGTTGGGACAATTTCACCAGTTATCATAAGGCCCCTTTCGCATTAATACTTCACCGCCCTGTCTGTAATGCTACAACGCGTATATTGCAGTCAAGTATCCTTAATTTCCTTTTTCCTTTGATGTTTTTCGAACTAACTTCAAACAAAAATAGTCTGATGTTGGTATGATCATTATTTGAAAGTTTGGAGTAAAACGGATAGAGATTGTGGACTCTTTTTGGAAAATAAGTGTAAGTTAACAGACGGGCGGACGGATAGACATACAGACAGATAGTAAATCATAGCTAGAATAGCTAATATGTCCCATTCAAATAATAAAACATAAGAAACGTATTCCATAAGAATCTGTAACCTATATCAGTGATGTAGTTACTATACTGTAACACTCTCTGTCATGCACCGTAACATATATTCTATTTTATTTTTACGATTTTTTTTATTTTCAGTTGTAATAATAGGGATGAAAATTATTACCAATTATTTCAATCGGAATTATTGTTTGAGATTGCATGATTTTCCAATATGAAACGCAACCTAAAAGCTTTTAATGCCTTTACTTTGAAAAATGGCACACATTACTTCTAATTTCCCTTTAATCTTCACAGTTCTAGTTATTTGCAGGATAAAATAGGAAAGTAAATGATTATGCGGAGTATCAGACTGTAAAAGCTACACTTGGCTTTTTTCAAATTCGATAGATAAAAGACATTATTTTGAAAGGCGTAGCGTTTTTGTTTTCCGTAAGTACAGAAATCGTGACTTTTTTCATTGCGAATCCTTAACATGTTTCCATGCAGAGGTATGTGTCCGTTGTAACAGTTCTTAGGGTGTGAATCTAATGCGTTGTTTTATCGTCGTTTTATTCTTTACTGTAGATTAAAGTTTTACAAAACCAACGTAGATTGAAATGTTTAATTGTCTACTTAAAATAATGCTTCATTCATTCATGTTCTATGTCTCATAAAAATGTTTTGCTTTATTTGCATATTCGCGAAACCGGACAGAACTTTGACAATTTGTATATATTGATGCTCACTTTAAATCAATGCATACATGGATGATATGATTACCATGCGCGAATCGAGGAGAAAAGAGCATAATGGTTCAATAGTATTGTAGGTATTCCGGTGGGAGTAGAACGAACTGGACCTGAAAGCAAAACACGTGGGGTTGGTAAACCCGTTCGGATATTTGAAAAAAAGGCTGTAGTGAACTTGTGATTATCTTCAATGATATTTAAAGGATTGCGCACGTGTGTATATTTGCACAAGTGAATTAATGTCTAGGCAATTTTAAAGAAAATGTACAAAAGCAGAAAGAGAAGATAAATGTTTGCCTACCTTCATCGATCTTTGCTGCGTCCACAATCAAGTGAAATTATCGCGCTGTTTGGAAATGGTTTCCGTTTTTATAGAACAGAAAAGAACATATCTTTTATATTCATCCGAGTACAATGGGGTACAATATGGACAATAAACATTAATAATGTTATCTGTTATAATTTAAGTACTTTCGGTAAAAGAAATAGATGAATAATTGGATTGGGGATATTTTAGGCTCATCCGAGGGATAGAAGCGCTACTTTACTGTTGTAGTTACCATTTCATGTACTTTGAAGAATTATATTTTGTTATCATTGATAAACTAGTGGATAAGAAAAATTGCCGGTTGGGACTTAAAACATCGCAGCTGAAGGTAAAATATGCTTTAGCTACGACGTTTCGGTCCCCATTTGATGTTATTAAATGAAATTAGATCTTTTGTGTTGGGATGATTATTTTTTTATTTGTTTGAGTACAAAATAACAACGACATGCATATATATTCACAGTAAATCTTGCCAAGATGGCTATATCCCCTGTTTTTTTCCGTTCTTATTCGAAACGAAAAAACAAGGAAAGGGATTTGGGGAATATGATAAAACCGAACCAAAATATTTATATTACACAAGAATGCAACAACAAAGTTTCAGAAATAAACGAGATGTGTAAATTGCCGGGACAGTTGAGAACAAAAGTTGTTTGGTATTGGGGTAAATTTTACTTCATATATGTAGGAACATACCATTCGTTTGTAAACTTGACCTTTCGTAACTCATGAGTACAGATATCATTCATAAAAGGTCAGATAAAATCGTAGTAGGTCATCAGGTCGTGTGGAATGGCCAATCAGAAAATGGCTTTTGTTTACACATGCATGAGTTCAACTCGTGTCATGGGAGAGTTCACAAGAAAAAAGATTTTTCGGATAGAGAAGTAATAAAAGAGAATATTTACTGGATCGGGTTTTTAATACAGATGAACAATCTGCAGGTGTTGTGCGTTTCTAATTATGGTTTACGGAACAAAAAAGAACAAAACATTTGAACCATTTTGTTGAAGTGTGTAATAAGGTCGTTCAGAAAGAGAAACTAGACCTCTCAAAGAAGCTATAACATAATTCTACGAAAATTATCAAATAAGCAGATCACGTGATTGGCTTGTGCTATTACCACAATGCAGAGAAAATAGATCACGACATTTCCAAATTAGCAGATCACGTGATTGACTGGTGCTACTGTCAATAGCTGACATTATTGGACTTAATTTATCACATGATATCCAAATATAGTAATGCAAACTTGTGATACAAGTAAATTCGTACGCAACGTTTGATATATATCGTTTAAAACATAAATTAGCGTCTTAATAATACACACGAAGAGATAGTTATGTAATTGTACAACATTATTTCTTATTGATATAATTAACTGTATGTCTATGTCAAGTTGAGATATGAAAAATAGGCCGAATGTATTCTCATCCTGTTCACGTGATATGTGTTATCAAAAAAAAAAAAAAAAACGTTATGAAAATTTCTTGTGTTCATTTTGCGGTTTTGTTAAATCTAAGTGGGAATTGCTCCGCATTCCAACTTAAATAGAATATACTACAATAACGTAAATTAATTCTATCAAATGGCTATCAAAATGTTTACACTCATTTAATCGAGCATTTAGGAAGGAGCGCTTGCAATACATTTTGAAGCCTTATAGGCTTTGACGGTAACAAACTGATGTTCTAAAATCTCATTGGTAGAACTTATGTGCATTAAGTTGTGTTCCTTTTTGACGATTAGCACCGCCTCTCAACGGTAATTTTAAAGGGTTACTCATACTTAATAGATTAAGGTTAAAGCTTGTCTTGCACAGAAATCTTTCGCAAAGATTCAAAATGAAACTTCTTTTAAATTCATGTCACAGTTAATGTTGTAATCGGTTGATGTCCGGCGTCTATCGTCCGTCGTCAACTTTTACCTTGTTTGCACCGTAGAGGCCACATTTTTGGGCCAAATGTCTTTAAACTTAGTCAGAATGTTTGTCTCCACGAAATGTCGGTTAAGTTCAAAGTTTGGTCAAGTAGGACCAAAATGGGGTCAAAGGGTCAAATTTTAGAAAAAATCTTGTGTGAAATCTAGAGGCCAGATTTTTTGGGCCAAATGTCTTGAAACTTGGTCAGAATGTTTGTCTGCACGAAATGTCGGTCTAGTTCGAAATGGGGTCAAGTGGGGTAAAAATGGGGTCAAATGTAAGAAAAACCTTGCGTGCAGTCACATTTTTGTCCCAAATGTTTTAAAACTTGGACAGAATGTTCGTCTCCATCAAATCTCGGTCAAGATCGAAATTGGATCTAAATGGGTCAAAAATGGGGTCAAGGGGTCAAATTTCAGAAAATCTTGTGTGCACTCTAAAGGTCACATTTTCGGCTCAATTTTTTGAAACTTGGTCAGAATTTTTACCTTCATGAAATCTCGTTCAATTTTTAAAATTCGGTAAAAGGGGTCAAGGGGGTCAATATTTATAAAAACCTTGTGTGCTCTCTAGCGGGCATATTTTCGGCTCGAATGGCTTGAAACTTGGTCAAAATATTTGTCTTCATCAAATCTCGGTCAGGTTTCAAATTCGATCAAGCCACCTTTGTTAACTATATGCACTAGGTGAGCGCTTAAGGGCCAATAGCCGACTTGTTTGTTTAATTTATGGCCTTTTTGTGTGTAGTTTGAATGCACCAGGTTTCATAAAATTCTGCTAAAAGATATATGGAAAAATGAAAGTTACTATTTTGAAACATTAGTTATTACTTAAATGACTAGATAATTGAATTTAACAATGTAAATATACACGTTCAATATTATAAATTAGGATAAAATAATAAATAGAATAATGAAAAGCTTTCTCATTTACATTGCATTGTATGCTGCTAACAATGTTGTAAAAATAGTTCTTTGACATATCGGAAAATAAAAGGAAAATCTTTTGATTTTTTTAAAAAATAAATAATGTTATTATTCAAAGAAGAAACAAGAGAACCATGATGGTTCTAGATCGCTCACCTTAGTCTCTTTAACCCCTGGAACATCACATTAATTAAATAGGCAGATGTTAACAAGGAGATAATTTGTACATAAGATCAATACCAAGGAATATTGTCAGCCAAGAACAAGGAAGGATATGCCTTTTTGCTCTTTGATTCTATGTAAAAAGGGATGCACCCAGGTGGAGCCCAAATGTGACCCCAAGATCTTGATATGAACAAACATGGTAGAGGTCCACTAGATGATGTTAAGGTCTTATTATGAACAAACATGGTAGAGGTCCACTAGATGAAGTTACATACTAAATATGAAAGCTGTCTGCCTTCTGGTTTAAGAGAAGAAGATTTTCCTATTTTCACTAATCGTGCTCAGGTGAGATAAAAGGGATGCGCCCGAGTGGAGCAATATTTAACCCCAGGGTTTTGATATGAGCACATTTGGTAGGGGTCCACTAAATGATGCTACAAACCAAATATGAAAGCTGTGTGTCCTCTGGTTTAAAAAAGAAGATTTTTAAAGATTTTCGCTCTTTGATTCTATGTAAAAAGGGTTGCGCCCTTGAAAAGCCCAAATATGATCCCAGGGTCTTGATATGAACAAACTTGGTAGAGGTCCAGTAGATGATGCTACATACCAAATGTGAAAGCTGTCTGTCTCCTGGTTTCAGAGAAGAAGATTATTGAAGATTTTCCTTTATTACCCTTCTTGTTCAGAAGTGCAAAACGGGATGCGTCCGGGGAAAACCCAAATATGATCCCAGGGTCTTGAAATGAACAAATTTGGTAGAGGCCTACTAGGTGATGCTACATAACAAATGTGCAAAGCTTTCTGTCATCTGGTTTCAGAGAAGAAATTTTTTAAAGATTTTCGCTCTTTGATTCTATGTAAAAAGGGGTTGCGCCCTTTTCTCTGGTTTCAGAGAAGAAGATTTAGGAAGATTTTCCTATATTCACCCTTTTTGTTAAGGGTAAAGGGAAAGTTAAGGGTGGATTTCATTCATTCAAATAACTAGGCAGAGCTGTACCCAAGTAACTTCCCTGTCAAGTTTCGTTTAGATTGGCCCACAGGTTTAGGAGATGAAGATGTTTAAAAATTTTATGGACGACGGACATAGGAAGATCAAAATAGCTCACCTTGAGCACTTCGTGCTCAGGTGAGCTAAAATTCCATAGTCATTGTGCATATGTATAAGGTAAATATACAGGTTTGTATTTAAAAGCTATCAGCTTGTATTGAGCTTTCTTTGAAAACAAATCTTTTAACGAATATAACTACTTTACCGGAAAATGTCTGTTAGTAAAATGTATTCAATTGCAGATAACTCTAGCATGAAAGCGCGGAAAGATATCCTAGTTGGCCTGGTTTAACAGGCCATAGGAAACAACCCTGTATCCTGGTAATTACCTGACAAAATGATGATCGAGTCTAAAACCGAACAACGTGTGTGCTACGTAGCTTTTTTGTGCATATGCGCGCCTATATAAAGGTATATTATACGCCATCATCTTTTGTGCGACACGAAGTGCTTTGTGTGTTCAACGCGGTGCTTGCATATCACTACGCTGTACTAAAATCAAAGTACTGATAGTACTTAAGACGAGGGAACTGAACAGACGAAACAACACACGAGGTCAATTTTCTGTAATATAACCTTGATTATTCACATTGTCCTTATCATATGAACCAAATATTTTCTTACTTATCACGGCCAAATTACAGCTGTGTTAAAGATACATAGCTTTTATATTTGATCTTGACGGATGACGTTGCTAATAGGTAAAAAGAGAAAATGCTGCTAAAAAACACTTTCCAATTTCTAACTAACATTATCTACCATTTCAGCTACAAATTTCACTAATTTGAAAAAGCCTTGCTAAAAAGATTAAAAAAGTGGAGTGCATGACTTCAAATGTCACCTTGTTTCTTTTTAAACCAGGCTTTCAGCGCTTTTAGCGCTTTGATTTTTTATAAAATGACTGTGAAATATTAGTCATTTAATAAAAATTGATAAGTAAAAAGTTTTCGGCGTTAAAAAAATACCCAATTTATCCATTGCTACCTTTAATATTTGGCCAAACGATCTTTTCAAAATTTGTGTTCATTATAAAATCAAGGAAGCAAATATCTGATATATTCGATTATTGTATTTAACTTTTTTATTTACAAGCATACAGTTCTGTATCCAAGCAACTATAAACAGCGAGTCGACAAAGACATCAAGCAACCCTCTCACCTACGCTCGATCCCATATTGAAAAAAAATCTTTAGCTAGCTGAAATATTTTTAAACAAAAGTTACTATTGTCGTCTATAAAAAATACCATCAGAAAAACCAGCATACTTCAATAGCGAGTTCACGATTCACAATAATGGGCGACCTTAGGCAGGTAGATTTGTGTATTGATCAATATGAAGAGAAACTAGATTTTTCATCATTATTATTTAGCCGGTTATTTCTATTTTTCTTAAATCCAGAGGATTCTTAATATGAAGGTCGAGTGTCTCTTCAGTTGCTTTAAATTAAGTATACTATAAACTACAATTGCCTGAGCATGTGGCTTAAACATAACACTCTAAGGGCGTTATTTTCAATGTACTAATTGCAATTATGATTCATACTTCAATGAACTCAATTAAAAGCATGCCATCCATGAAATGAAGAAATTTAACATTAAATAAGATAAAAAGAGTATACAGTTTGTTTAGTTTTTCAAGGGACTCTAACTAGAAAAAGTTACTCGGGCTCAAGTTCTTGTAGTGGAAGTTTTTAGCTCACCTGAGCACAACGTGCTCAAGGGGAGCTATTTGCATCACCCTGGGTCCGTCGTGTGTCGTCCGTCGTCAACAATCTTAAAAACTTCTTCTCCTGAACCACTGGGTCGATTTCAATAACTTTACCAAAATGTTCCTTGATCCTCTCTTTGAAAATTGCTCGCAAAATTCTGATTGTCCCATGAATATGTCTTCTTTTTTTTTTTGCTTGTGGCATCATTGATATTTTGATATTTCTGTACCGTGTTCGGTATGCTTTCATACAAAGGATGAAAAGCTTTGACAGCATTTAATCTATGACAATGTCTTATTCTTACCACTGCTTATGGAAAGGTTTTTTCCAACTTTTTACACACGTGAGGGGGTGGGGTGGTAAAGACGCTTCTCTGTGTACACCTATATTCCAGACAAATGCTGACCGTCTTATATTGCAATTTACAGATAGCTACTATGTGATAAGAAACTTTCATAATTTAACGAAAATGTACAGACTTAGAATATTTTTAAATATGATGGGAAGCTAAAGGGTGAAAAATACAATGCCTTTTTTGGTTTCACATAAGGTTATTATTTTTATTACATATGCTAATAGTATTTTTAGTATGTTTAAATATCGCCAGCGATTTATCAGAAAAAAATCTACGCGTGTCTTTCTTTGATTTGCAGATATTAGGACAATGGTATATTTCTTACTTTGTGAACCCAAGGGAGCTGACAAATTCACCGAATGTTATCACGTCTTCTCACGTGGTAACAATGTTAATACAATTAGATCCTGCGATTATTGGAGGTATGTTTTTTCATTTCACGCATGTGATTTCAATTTATCTTTTAGCTCAATGGCCGAAGGCAAGCGAGCTATTGTCATGGTGGTGTGTCCGGCGTTCGTTAGCTTTTTTCTTTAAACATCTTCTCATAAGCCGCTGGACTTTTTTGCCAAACTCGCTAGAAATATTCCTTGGGTGACGCTCTTATTAAATTGTTAAAGAAATTTTGATTGGCCCTCAAATATGTGCGTGATATGGCGGGGCTAATTTTCACTTTAAAATCTTTAAAAATCTTCACCTTCCAAACGATTGGGCCGACTCCAATGAAACTTGACATACAAGTTCTTTGGTGACCCTGTACCCAATTTGTTAAGGAAATTCTTAGAAATCTACTCCTTCAAAACCACTGGGCCGATTTCAATGAAATTGGCATAGATGTTTTCCTTATGTCACGCTCTACTTAAGCCACGAGAGAAATTTTGATTGACCAGGCGTGGCAGGGCAGGGTTCATTCACTTTAAAATACTTAAATATCTTCTCATTTTAGCCAATATTAATGAAAAATGGCATGAACATTCCTTAGGTGCACCTTTATTTAAAATGGTCACGACTTTTTGATGGGCCCTTAAATGTGGGTGTGGCAGGGATTGGCTTATATTCACATTTAAATCTCAAAAATCTTCTCCTCCCAATCAACTGGATTAATTTCATTGAATCTTGGTATGAATGACCCTTTACTTATACTGTTCCTTAAAATGTATCCAGAACAGTTACTGCAAAAATTTTTATTTTGGTAATAAAATTAATAGAGGGTATACAAGTTAACGGTGAATGCGTACTTTAGTACAATGTAGGTCAGACCAAGTTAATCATTACAAAAATTTCTTAAGAGACTTCAAAATGGTGTTTTCAGTCAAAGTAAGTTTGTTTAATGACAGTCTAGAGACGTTAAAAGCCAGTGGAGACATACATGCCCTCTTGGGCCTCTTGTTCTGGTCTGTATACATGTAACATATGCCCCAATTGTATTTGGATGTTCTACCAAAAATCTTTAATAAAGTTGAATTGCATAGTTTAATACACATTCGTGTTTTGCTTCGAATGCTCAACATTCATACATGATCTATAAACAGATTGTCTTTTAAATACTTACATTTGTCAAGGTTCCGATTAACAATATTTTATCAAGATGACGTCTTTTCAGTGCATATTTGTCACTTTCCCTATTTCATCAACAGTTTTAATCGTCTATCTCTAATTCTTAATTATTCAGATAAAAATTTCCCTGGAGATATCCTTTTTGACGGTATCAGTCGAATTCATGTACAAAATCATTTATAAAGATCATAAAAATCGGAAAACTAGCTGACCTTCGCCATTTATGTCATGCATGCTCGTATCCGGTAGACACCAGCGACCTATCTACAGATATTGGATACGTTTAAGCCACCCATTAATGACTTGTACCCGATTTCTTGTCCCGCATTTAAAAGTATATTGCAAGGTATACTCGTTTAAATTGTCACACAAACTACCATGTCGGGCAATCCGGAAGTTAATATATCGGGAAAAATGAATAAACGAAACAATTTCAGAAGCGATGGTGAATGTGCAAGGAATACAGAGATAATGAATTTTACGGATGGGTCTAACTACTACATCAAGGATACATTCGGTAAATACAATTATACTATTGTCCTACTGTCGATCTAATCAACTCAGCCATACTCGATCTTGTGTCATCGGGTACAAGATAAGCTTGGTTGACATGAATAATCGAGAACGATCGGGGCAATCGAGCTTGGTCATGATCACTCGGGCTTCTAACCAATTTTTTGATATGTTAGTAGTAAAAAATTGATCGAAACGCAGTCGATCGACAGGAGGGAGGAGTTCGAACTGATCGTGAATAAATCGCGAAGAGATCGAGCGTGATCGAGTTGATATATTTTATCCGACCTGTGCACGATCATTTCGACCTGTGCTTAAGTTATTGCCGACCTCATTCCGATCAACAATTCCACCACACTAGACTTTTCTCGACCGTTATCGATAAATATTCTAGTTGTCGGGATGATCGAATGTACAACGGAATGGTGGTCGGGTAACGATAGCGAAATGGTCGTAAATACACGTGTAGAGGTCGGGTTTGTTCGAATTAAGATCGATAAGAAATATGCCTTTTTTCGTCAAGTGCGGTCGGGTTTGATCGGTGAGTGCAGGGGATCGAGTTGATCGGATCGGCAGTTGGAACCTAACATAATATGGCCGACTGTTAAACTTCGAGCAGTTTTCATACTTTTTTTCTAATAACGCTCGTTATCTCTTGTTTTGCCAAAATAATTGAACAGTCATTTACTGGTATGAATCTCGATATGCATATTAAATATTAATGCTTCAATACATATAGGTTTTAGTGACCTGGTATTGACCCCTTTTTTTCAATTTAATTGGTAAAAATCGATAGTTCCTGCTAAGCATTACACGTGTTATCGGTGGAAATCACCTCTATCGGTAATTCATACACATAAAACATAATAATGTACAAATTATTTATTCTATAAAGGTCGATTTCTAGTTTTATGGATTAAAGTTTACTTTCGAAAAGATGCATTTTTAAAATTAAACTTTAAGACATATCTTCGACTTTTTTATATTGTCAAATGCATACAGTAGAGCATGGTACAAGTATATACTTTTTAAAACATTTTGAGCCTGTGCGTGACATTTCCAACAATTTTAAATGTTCGTGGGGTGCAAAGATTGAGAGGCCTAGATAGTCACAAAATGAGAAATGAATTAACCTGATAGTCTACAGATACTATGAGAACGTTTTTATCTAATAAGCGCGAGTGAAGACTCTTTTCAGATTGTGCAGACTGATCAGAGTCTGCTTTGCGTATATTCGAAATTGTCGGAAATCTCATGCACATGCCCATTTTGTAATTTTAATGATATGCAGTATATCGCTTTATTCGAGTTGATTATTTTTTAAGTAGAATATGTTTATAATATCAATCATTGTGTTAACAGGGGACGTTCTGACGGGAAAAGGTATAGTTGTCGCAACAGACTACAAGACTTTTCTCATTTCGTGGGGATGCACCAGGGAGTCAACCGAAATCGGATTCTGTCTCGATCCTTGGTTGTCGTTAAAAACTAGAAAACCTATTTCAAGCAAGCGAACCTTGTATATCATGAAAAGAATCATTCATAAGATATGGGGTATAACACCGAACGATTTAGTAAAGGTCCCACAAACTGGAGGTAAGTACCTAACAGCTATTTAATAAAAAGTTCCATGTTGTACCAAACGATTGTTGACTTTCCACTAGATACTCAAGGTTAAGATTTTTTGGCTGTGATGTTTTTTTTATGAATCATTATCTTTAAATTAGACCTATTTTAAATCTAGCAATAAGGATAAAGATGTTCCGGTAAGTCAATGATTCGTTTATAGTTTCAACGAATAACAGCCTCCTTTAGTTACTTTGTGGGATCTTGTCCTCTATTTTCTTGACCAGTCCTGCGTTCAGGATAGTAAAAACGCTCAAAATGAAAAATCACTCTGTAGCTAGGCATTTTAACGTATTTTGCGACCAATTTCTTTAGTAGCTATTTTATAAACAAAAATCCCGTTAGACGAAACCCTTTCAGTACCTTCAGAAATTCCGGTTTATTCGCTCTTTGACGAAATTATCTTTTTAGCTCACCAAAGTAATTTATTCTCCGGTGAGCTTTAATGAACGATCAATTTCTAGGTAGTATCCGTCCGTTTGTATTGATGTTCTTTCATAATCATGAAAAATCATCTGCTCATATGATTTACCTTTAGTTTATTCACTTAAAAAATACTCTTAAAGTAAACTTTGTTAATATAATACTTTCAGTCTGCGAAGAAGACGTTCACAGATACTAGAAACACGGGTTTTACAAGCCATTAAGATGAGTTAAGAAGTATTGAGATAAGCATATTGACCAGTTCTACTGTATGAGAAATGATTATATTTAGCCTTGTTTTGAAATAAACTTTGTCAAGTACTTAAAGCTTTGTTATCTTTTGTTTAAACTGACGTTTTGTAACGTAGTGCACTTTGCAAAATATCAAATAAGTTTGAAAATGGGAAATAGAACGTTAATAAGAAATACCTGTTTTCTTTTTCCAAACACAGAAAATGTGAATATCACTTCACTTTCTCTCATCAACGCGCCTCCAAATAACAGTTTTTTACTGGAAAATAATTCTAAAAAGTATTGTGGTATAGAACTGTTTCCACCAACCAGATAATTCACGAACTTATGGGCAAAAAACAATTATTTCATTTTATCTATTTATAGATTTTCGCTTTTTCATTGTTTTAAGATACTGATTTAATTTATTTGACGATGGAGTTTTCAAGAAAACATGCATGTAATTAAATTAATAAATCAATCGAAAAAGTGCTGGGCAAAACCGCCAGTGATTTTTACATAACTTAGTAGTAAGGTTGCGGACATTAATAATTTGTTGACAATTAATGTTTCAGCTTACCTTAGCACCAAGAACTAATGATGAACTGTTTAGATCTAGATGTGTTCTGCGTACGCCGTGCGTTCTACGTCGCTCATTGTATGCACTCCCGAGGCCTCATTTTTTATTCAAAGGTATAAAAAAATCAAAGTGCTGTCAGCACTGTAAATCGGGCATCATTGAGAGACTGGGATAGTGCAATAGTTCGCCAATCAAAAGGGCTCAAATTTGGACAATAAAAGTTGGTAAAATATTTGCCATATTTGTGAGTTTTTTGTCTTAACATTAAATCTTTTCGAGGACATCGCCAGCTCATCCAACTGAAGTTTGCAGAATTGTATCCACCCAACTTGAGAGATATGTCACAAAACATTTTCCATTCAACCTGGGACTGAACCAAGTTCATCTAAGATTGATTATCCAACATGCTACCAACTACGCTCTACGGTCAAACGTCAAGGAGGTAGAACCGGCATCAATTTGATGCCTGAGGGAAGCATTTATATAGAGGCAGATAACGGCAGATTTGGTAAAGATGTCAAAATTGCACATGAAATTTCGATAAAGTTATAAAGCCTTGGTCCAGTGGACTGGAAAATGCCTTTTTCGCGCAGAGAGTTAAAAGTTAGAACACAATGGGGAACGATTTTGTCCAATTAACAATGACGCAATATCGGACAAATAACATTTCGTGGGTGTTGTTATAAATCTCGTAACTATGGCTTCAGTAAAGCCGTAGTTACGACATTTTATATCAGCACCGACGGTTTATTAAAACTTAACGGTAATCCTAGGCCTTAGCGCAGTTTTTAACGCACCTGCCTCTCGTTCGAGAGGTCCCGGGTTCGATACACGGCCGCGGCAAAAACCCTTTCAGACAAAAATGTCGTCCATCAATGGCTTGATATCGCGAACCTATGTGATGGAGCAGCTGGAGGCTGGGTAAGGGTGTTGTGGTAGTAATGGTATAAGAAACAATAGGAATCCATGGATAGGTGCTCTAGCCGCTCAATATGACCACATCAGTCGAAAACGGTGTAAACCGTAATAAACCGATCAATATCAACGCAATGGCAAAGAAATCTGTGCTAAAAATAGACTAGGATTAAACCATGTCAACTATAGAAGCAGACGATTCCAACAGACGACAAAATGAAGAAAGAACTCGAGACGAAGGAAAACGGAGAGGAAGGAGGAGAAAGGAATTGTTGTTGTTGTTCTTTTATTCCCCTTTTTCACAATGTATCCCCTCCGCAGGGATAGACATTGATCACATTAAACAGGTTTTAAAACAATAAATTAGAACAGCACGAACATAAATTTAATTCCTTTACTTAACCGAAAAGCTTGTAAAAGAAACGCTGAAAATACTTATTGGTAATGATTAAAAACGAAAATTACATCTACATCAAATTATGTATAAGCCTCTTCCTTTTTTGTCGCAAAAGTAAAAGAGATAAAAATAAATGTAGATTGTAACTAAAAAGCCGTTTCTGCGCTGTTTGTCTTGAACAAATAGCTCAGTGGATAACACGCAAAATGTAAGTGTCCAGCCTCGGCAAGCCATTACCATTACCATTTAATTCCAAAAAAACTTTAAATGCTTACCGTGTTTCTAGCTCCGTATTACAATACATAGTAGAAAACACACATAGGTTAACAAAGATCGATACATATGTAAAACAATAGTCACAGGATACGGTGGCTTCAATATTAGGATTAAATAAAGTTTTGTTGTTTGTTTCTTTTTTCTTTTTTTTTTTTTGTAGTTTCTCATTTTTTTTTGCGAAATAAATATATTTAGATGTGTGAATAATTTCCTTTTTAGAGATTGATGTTAAAAGTGTTTTAAATTTGTATAAAGATGGCCAAGTGTAAAAATATTACTTCATGTGCCTTGTCCTTAATTCGGAGTATTTTGGGCAAACCAATCGAAAGTGATATTCGTTTTCAATACAACTCATATTGCAGTTTATGCATAATCTATTTTCACGAGGGATGTTCGTATATCTACCTTTTTCGATGTTAAGATCTTGTGATGAGGTTCTAAATTTTTTTAATGCTGTCTTAAACTTTACGTCATATTCAATATCTAGAAACTTTTCAGGTACAAGGGATTCCTTAAAAAGATTGTAGCAGGCCAATTTAGACGTATTATAAATTTCTGAGGACCATAACTTAACATAATTATCAAATAGTCGTTATTACATAGATGCGAGATTTATGTGGGGCATTCTTTGATTAATTCATAATAAAGATAACCCATTACCCTGCAGTATACTTTTTACTTGGAAAGCCCAGTTATTTCCCCTGTATGTATTTCCATTTTCACAGTCCGATTTTAACATATTGTAGGTTGATTTGAGAATGATGTTTTCATTTTGGGTGATTATGTGCGCCCATATTTAATCATATTGAATTGATTAGTAACGCTTTGTTGTGTCCTACCTCTTTCTACATGGAGTGTGGCTAACGGGGTCGATTTTTTTACGCGAAGCGCGAGACGTAAAAAATTAGTATGAATGTTTTCAATATCTTTTGAAGTGTGATAACCCCACAAAGGTGAACTAAATTGAAGGGTGGAACCAACCATTGTTGCGATATGGGTAATTCTAAATTAACTGAAATTCTGCTGATGTTATGAAGAGAAAATAATGCTTGTTTGGCAATATCTTTTTGTGTACGAGACCATAATCCGTTAAAGATTAATCCCTAAATATTTAAAATATTTGACAGTTTTAATGGCGACATTATTAATGTGGAATGTATAACTAGTATTTCTTCCCTTCTCAAAAATCATAATCCGTTAAAGATTAATCCCTAAATATTTAAAATATTTGACAGTTTTAATGGCGACATTATTAATGTGGAATGTATAACTAGTATTTCTTCCCTTCTCAAAAATCATTGCTTTAGTCTTAGATGTGTTAATTTTTATGCCAGATAAAGTACAATATGCTTGTAAATCATTCAACATGGATTGTAAAGAAGTTGGAGAGTTCGCGAATAACACTTGGTCATCTGCATACAATATCAAGAATAATTTCACATGGCATAAAAGTAAAAATTTCATCAAGATCGGAATTTATATGTTCGATGACGTCAGTGACGAACATCATGAGAACTCATGTTCGTAACGAACACAAGCTTTTACTGACGTGTAAATAGATTTTAAAAGTTTTACAAAATGAGTGCTTATGTTTTCCTGATTAATACTATCGAAACACTTCTCGTAGTCAATGAACACGCAATAAAGTTTATCACCAGACGATAACACTTTTGTTATAACTGAGTTCATAATGAAGATGCAGTCTAAAATGGATTTTTCTTTCTGAAATCCAAATTGATTATCATTAAGTTTTTTATTCTTTTCTGTCCACCTAGTGAGTCAATTTAGCAGAATTTGAGAATATACTTTTGAAAATATGTTTATTAAGGTGATACCTCTATAATTTTCCGAAATATAAGGATCGCCCTTTTTTAAATAGGAGTGATTATTCCCCTTCCCCATTGCTCCGGGTAGTCGCCTGTTTGAAACATGCGATTATACAAAGCAAAGAGGAAAGGTGCAATAATTTCGTAAGACGCTTTAATAATTTCACAAGGAATTTCATCGATACCGGGACTTCTACCGTTATTTTGCATAAATACAGCTTTCTTAATTTCTTCTTCTGAAATAATCATGTCCATTTCGGGATTAATTTCACTGTTTTGCATATCAATGTTGCTTTGTGGACATTGTTCGTTTTGGGTGTTTTCGTCTGGTGTATCAATTATATTTTTAAAATGATCAAACAATTGTTCTATGGAGAGAGAATCTGGTGGATTTTTGGTTTTGTATATGTACCTTTTATCTTACGCCAAAAAACTCGTGGGTCCGATTTTGAAAGTTTGCTGATTCGATAGCCCTCTGCTAGTCTAAATTATTTCTTAGCAGATTTTTTACGTTGTTATAATGAGCACGCGCCCGGCTAAAAGCTTGTCTGTTAATATTATTCCTCTCTCTATAGAGTTTAAAAGCCTGTTTAGCAACAAAACATTTTTCTTTAAACCATTTATAATTTTGATTACCAACATGTTTGTGTTTCAAGCATTGGGTTTTCCCAAATACTATAAATGCATTATCCCTCAAGAAACACGTGAAATCGCCAACTATGCTATTTATATATTTGGTTTCTGACCAATCGATTTAATCTAGCAGCACTCTATGATTATTCATGAGTTGTTCTAAAAATAGATCGCTCTTACTGCTATCCTATAACGTTTATCGTATGTTTTTGTCGGTTTATTTGTTGTTGAATAATCTTTCTTCATACTCAAATTTGAATTTATTGAAAATAGAATTGGAGCGTGATCAGAGTGCTCGTTGAAATCAAATATTTCAAAATTATTTCTATTTGTTAACACATAGTCAACAGTACTCATTCCACCATGCGAACAAAAAGTAAACTTCCGATGCTCCCTGTCCGAGTGCAGACGACCATTGACCAATGACAAACAACTTAATTGACACATTTCGAACAAACGATGTCCATTTGCATCTACCACGTGGTCTGAATTTACGCGTGGGGTTTGACCGAGTGATAATCATAACAGAATTTGATTGGTTGTCAGCCCTACAACTGGTAAATGACCGTTCGATAAAAAAATCAGAGCAGTAATACTGTAAGTGCTACAAATTTATTATACAGTTAACCTATTGTACGTTTCAACTCCTTTACTCAACCGAAAATCGTTATAAACACTGTAAATACTAACTGGTAATTACTAAAAGCGAAAATTACATCAAATTTCGTATAAGCCTCTTCTCTATTTGTCGAAAAGTAAATAAGATAAAAAAAAGTTTGTAGATTGTGACTGAAAAGGCCGTTTCTTCGGTGTTTGAAAACACATAATTTGGTTTGAACACATTGCTCAGAAGATAAAGGTAAAAATGCAGTGGATCAAACAGACTGGATTTCTGGAAAACGGTATTTATAAATGCGGACTGCTTCGCAGCCCGATTTAAAAACTAGCCAGAACATTTGTCTCAACGAGACAACACACCGTACAACCGGTTGCGGATGTGACAGCTGAGAGTCAACTACGACAGCATCGGAACATTATGCCGAGGAGGCGGTAGGTCAAAAAAATTTATTCGTGTAAATAAACGATCAAAGCTCTGTTATTCTAAAGCAGATAAATGATCGTGTAAGTATTCAGTGCTTCTATTGAATAAATCTTTACTCATATCCCTCCCAAATAAGGCCACAATCTTTGATTATTTCGGGGGTTTCCCAAGAAAAGTTACGAAATTAGGCTTTATGTTCTCATATTTCGCCTATATCTCAATAAATGCTATTTTATTTGTACACAGCTGAAGTCTTATTATCTGCAGATATTTCTTTCAAATTGGAAGCCATAATTCAAAAAAAATTAACACACAGCGGGTCCCCAAAGACGACATGTAGTAAAAGAAAAGTTGCCTCTGTAGACAGTCGGAATTTCACGGGGTTAATGTAGACGACAGAACTGAATAATTTGTTATTGCCGATATCGACAGACCTATATACAGATTCTCGCATAAAAATGATCATTTTTGGTGTCGTTTTTTTCAATAACACATCAAAATTTAGATCGACATACATGCTGATCTTCATGTCCACTATTTTTCAAATGGTGTGTTATATCGAAAAATATTTCAAGGGATTTAATGTAGGATTTCAAATACTCACAAACCAAGAAAGAACTGTTGTGATCAGACTGTATATCTCGATTACGTTTTTTTACTTGTAATTCCAGGGACGTAGTATACAATCGACGAGTCAAAATAGCAAATTCTTTTGGAAAACATAGTTGGCCTGTCACTCATTTTCTTTCGTAAACTTTCGATAATATCCACGAGTTCGCAAGAATGATTTATATTTTAGATAAAATAAAATCTTGCCCACATAGCCAGGGATCGAAAAAGGAGGATTATGAAAAATGAAAAATCTCTTCGTTACTTTTCTAAAACCTTATTTTATGTTATGTGAAGGACACTGAGCAATAGGAAATTACTTCATGTAGATAAATATGAATAGGTGAGAGGGAGATTCGATCTTCGGACCTCTGCACTGCGAGTCTCTGACCTTAGGCATAAAGCTCATTCTATTCTGTTATCACGATTGGGTATATATTGTTACTTTAATGTTATGTTCGCTTATTGTTTATCCATATAAGGAAGTAGGTTTCGAATACTCATCCATAAGTATTGTTAAACATTATTGACCTGTGGCTCATTTAATATTCCTGCTTGCCTTCTTTAGTATTCGAAGCCTATTCATAACATTACATTAGGTTTTAGAAAAGTAACGGATAGATTTTTCATTTTTCATAATCCTCCTTTTTGATCCCTGGCTATGTAGGCAAATAGCATTTATTGAGAGGTAGGCGAAATATGAGAGCATAAAGTCTAATTTCGTAACTTTTCGTGGGAAACCTCCGAAATAATCAATCATTGTGGCCTTATTTGGGAGGGATATGAGTAAAGATTTATTCTATAGAAGCGGTGAAAACCTACACGATCATTTATCTGCTTTAGAATGCCAGAGCTTCGATCGTTTATTTACACGAATAAATTTATTTGACAAACCGTCTCCTCGGCATAATGTTCCGATGCTGTCGTAGTTGACTCTCACCTGTCATCGCCGCAACCAGTTGTACGGTGTGAACAACAAACAAATACGAAATTAGGTCAAGAGGGGTCAAAACATGTCATGTGTTCAATTTTACAAAGGCCTTCTTTGTGCACTTAAAAGCACCCTAAATGCCTTATTCTTTTCCATATCAACCTGAAAATTGGTCAGAATGATCGTCTATATAATATCTCGGACAAGATCGTAATTGAAACAAAAGAGGTCAAAAACTAGATTACGAGGTCGATTCTAATTAGAATACTATGTGCATTCTAAAGGCCACCATTTTGTCATAAAAACGTGGTTAGAATGTTTGTCTTCGTGGTGTCTTGGACGAATTCGAACTTGGCAGAGGCAAGTTGGGTCTTAAAATTAGAGAAATTAAGTTAAATCTTAGAACAAGAGGACTGTTGTGACCCTTAACCGCTCAAATCACCCAATTTAGAACTTGTCCGAAATTTCACCAAGACAACCACTTTGAACTATTTTCAGGTTGGTTGAGCAAAAGATTGCAAACAGAGTGTCTTCAAGCTTTATCGTATTATAAACTAAACTTTAGCACAACGTGATCAGGGAGAGTATTGTTCATTGTGCGTCGTGCTTCAGAATTCATGAACAATTCTTTAAGCATCTACTGCCAAGTAACTAATTGACGGATTTCAACCAAACTTAACAGAAATGTTCCTTGGGTAACCATTCTCAAAACTTCGTCGTGAAATTTTAATTGATCTACAAATAAGGGCGAAGTAGAGCGATGCAGTTATGACACAGAAATCTTTAAATATATTCTCCTTAGAAACCAAACTTTGTAGAACTGTTTCCTGGGTGAGCCTTCTAAAAGCTTCTTCCTTACTTTTTTATTGAACCCCTAATCATGAAAACCCTTTTGAACAAGTTAAAGATTAATTGAGCAGAAAAAAGTGGCATCTGGAGTTCCTGTAAGGTCTTTCTTAGATTTAACCCCTTTACCTCTTTTTTTTACTCGACCCATTTCAAACTAGGTCCTGTTTTGATAATCACCATAATTTAGAAAAGAAGAAAGAAGGAAATTTGCCCTCTAGAGTGTTTACAAGGTTTTTCTAGTATTTGACCCATTTGATCTCATATTTGACCTAATTTGGCCAAATTTCAATCTTGACCGAGATTTCATTAAGACAATCATTTTCTCTAATTTTCAGGTTATTTAAGAGGAAAATATGGCCTCAAGAGTGTCAATTTTTTTATTAATTTGACTTTTTGGCCACATTTTTTACCCCACTTGACTCTATTTCGAAGTTGACACAGTTTTTTTGGCCTGGTTTAGCATGCCATAGAAAACAACCCTGTATCCTGGAAATTGTCTAGGAAAAAGATAATCGAGGCAAAAACCGAACAACGTGGGTACTACGTAGCTTTTTGGTGCTCACACAAGCGCAAAAAAATAGGTCTAGTATACATCATTAACTTTTGTGCGACACAAAATGCTTTGTGTGTTCAACGAACTGCTTGCATATCACTACGCTGTGCTAAAATCAAAGTACTGATAGTACTGAAGACGAGGGAACTGAATAGACGCAACAACACACGAGGTCAATTTTTTGGAATATAACCTTGATTATTTACCTTGTCCTCATCATGTATACCATACTTTCATACTTATCACTGTCAAAATCACTGCTGTGTTAAAGATACATAGCTTTTCTATTTGATCTTGACGGATGAACTTGATCATGGGGAAAAGAAAAAAATGCTGATAACTAACACTTTCTCCTTTCTCCCTAATATTATCTACCCTTTCTGCTACAAATTTAACTAATTTGCCCACATATTGTATGTTATCTGTAACCCTTTACATTTTGGACATGTCTAAACATGTGTTGTCTTGTAATGGATTTATCTAAATTGGAAAAATCAAAAGCCTGACAAAATTTTAGACTGGGCCAACTTGGAACAGGTTGCAGACAATACATCAACATGAGCGTAATCTGATATATATCTAGAGTATATATTGAAAAAAATAATGGGGTATGAGTATAGGGTGGACCATATTGTGGGAAAATGAGAAATTGACCATATCAACTGTTCCCACAGTTAAATACAAATTCTTTGTGAATTCAATTCAATGTAAAAAAAAGAGCCGACGTGCTTGTGCCCCTAGTAAAACAGCATTACTATCTTTGTTAGACGGAATGATCGAATGGATAAATTGCCTTACTAATAGCAAACCAATTAACTCACCTAAAATTATAAAAAGGCGAGTTGTGCCTGTCTGCAAAGCGGTATCGGGCGTAGTAATCAATCCCTTTAGAATAAGTTGATTTTGGCTGACTCAGCGCTATAAAGTGAGCATTCCGTTCGACATTTTTCCTTTGAAGTGAGTTCGAAATGTGGCTTACGATCCTTTTAGGTAAATGGAACCCAAGGTTTCACTCGCCTAAAAAAGCCTTGCCAAAAAGATTCAAAAATCGGAGTACATGCCATCAAATGTCACCATGCCTATATGTAAACCAGGCCTTCGGCCTTTTTAGCGCCTTGATTGAATGTTTAATTTAATTACTTATGTGGCCTCTAAAGTCGTTTCAAGGTAAATGTTGACGACGCACGGCGAACATCGTGTGGTGAATTTCTAGTTCCCAAACACATATTTGCGTATGTATAAGTACATTGTATCTTGTTAAATCAAAACACTGAAAGTACTGCGATTTTATAATGCGTTAAATGCCCGCGCCCCTTTTAACCTTTTGTTGATTTTATACAGACTCATATCTACGTTGAAGTTGAAGCCCCCCTTTCCATGACGCGGAAAATATCACAAAACCTACTTGCTAAGGTCAGCTGACTGACAATATTCTGTGGATTTTTTTCAAATCCGACCATTAGAAGGATGAGTTGCGTTCCAAAGATTGTGGGTATAAAGGATCCCTTTCCTGAACATTCTGTGAAATATTCATAGAAATTTTCTATAAATGTAGGAGGAGTTGCATTCACGAAGTAATTGAAGACGTACGGACGGACTGACGAATAGACAGAATGATACCAATATACGACCACCTTCGGCAGCATATCAAAAAGGGACATTATATTTTGCCCCCAGTGGTATATGTTTAGTGCTGTTAATTGCTCTCATGAATAATAGTGTCTTACTATATTTCTATACTCACATGTTTACCGAATATCGTCAAAAATTAATTGGTAATTCAAAGCTTGATAGTAAAACTGAAGCCTAATATATAAAGGATTCTTTTGAACTTTAAGAGTTTACCCCCTACAAAATCAAAGTATCAAAAATAACAAATGGCAATAACTCCAAAATTATGCAAGCAAGAGTTGTAGCTATCATGCATTGCACTTCTCCTCCATGAGTTCTATTCACCCATAAAATTTCAAGTTGATAGCTATTATACTTTAGGAGATATGCTCTAGACAAAATCTATGTATCAAAAATAACAAAGGGTAATAACTCCAAAATTATGGATGCTAGAGTTGTAGTTCCTGTGCACTGCATTTCTCCTTTATATGATCTATCCATCTTTAAAGATTCAAGTTGATAGCTATTATACTTTAGAAGATATGCTCCGGACAAAATCTAAGTTTCGCAAATAACAAAGGGCAATAACTCCAAAATTTTGCAAGCAAGAGTTGAAGTTATTGTGCACTGCACTTCTGCTCTATAAGATTTATCCACCCATTAAATTTCAAGTTGATAGTTATTATACTTTAGGAGATATGCTCCAGACAAAATCTAAGTATTAAAAATAACAAAGGGCAATAACTCCAAAATTACGCAAGCAAGAGTTGTAGTTCTTGTGCACTGCACTTCTACTCAATGAGATCTATCTACCCATGAAGTTTCAAGTTGATGGTTATTACACTTTAGGAGATATGCTCCGGACAAGTTTAGTGACGGGACCTCGGAATGACGGAATGACGGAATGACAGAATGCCGGAATTACAGAATGACGGAATGACGGACGGTACCATTACTATACCCCCCTCGTCGTTATAAGATATTAAAGGTTACCTCCTAAATAGTCACCACCTTAATGACTTGAGCGCTTTGATTTTCAGAGATGTTAATAGTGCTCTTTGTATGAAGATAAGAACACCTGCAAAAGCAAAGTTCAAGTATCTTAACCCTATCATGCTGAATCCGGGTCTGCCAATTTTGGTAGAGGGTATTCGCAAATAAATGCAGTCTAATCTTAGTCTATGCCTCATGGAAAAGTTCGACTTAACCTTTTCAAAATTAACATGTAGGTACTGAAAAACTGAGAAAAGGCGATGGGTGCATCGTGTTCTTCGAGTATTTTGACAATTTTCCACCGATTTTATCCAGCAAGACAACGGTTAAAACTTGCCTTGCGTTCAGGATGACAAGACAGTGCAAACAGTTTTCCAATTATTTCCAATTATTTCCGGCTTTGCACGCAAGTGGACGTACAAAGCAGTGCATAATTAGAAACTTTTAGCACCGTTTTGTCATCGTTCCTTTTTTTCCTTTTCAATTTGAAGAACGGTTTCACTTCAATTATTTACCGTTGATTATTCTGGCAGCAAAGAAGCTAGTGTCGCATTATTTTATATCAATCCATTTTAGTTCTGTTGATACGAAGCCATTCTCGAACGCTAAATCCTGATGTCTTCGTGTCGCATAGAGAGGACAGAGGCTTCAAACCACTGCTACCCAATTCTTCATTTCGGTTGACCGGGGCTGGTTTTACCAATAAACATACCCGGCGACAAAGGGTCTCGTACCACGGACCTTCAGGTCACGACTTGGGCACCTTTACCCACTCAGCTGGATACGATGTAGACTCCACTTGAGACGGGTTGTGTCGTTGGACTGGGCACTTTAAAGACAGAGCCACAGTCCATTCCGCTTTAAAATTGAGTGCAGCGTTGGGGAAAAATCTTCCTTTCTTTTATGTACTCTATTCCACAGATTATAAAATATTGAGTGCTCAATAGAGAATTTACTCAGAAATCCTATTTGATAACGATATTTAGTTCAACTTAAACAAAAATATAGAGTGTAAAACATGGAAATTGTAATTAAATCTTTCGATTTCAAAGATTTTCTGTAGTGTTAAATAGATGGTAAACACATTTATCTTATAACTATAAAAATATCCGTATGATAACATCCCGTATGATATTTTTTATGATATCACATAGTTATTTTTAGAACAATGATATATTGTTAGTTATTTTTTGAAACTTGCATTTCATTTAGAAACACCGACGAAAACAAGACAAATATAGGTTATAAGATAAATATAATACGTACTAAGTGTATTGTATGAAAAAAATATCAAACTCGGTTGTGCGAATTGATAATTGTCTCGGCAGAGCCTCGACAATGATCAATTCTCCCAACCTCATTCGATATTTTTTTCATAAAATACACTAAGTACGTATTATATATATTCCAACACGAAGTTTGGATGAGTTAAAATGTCTGGAGTACAAACCTAGTGTAGACCTTTAATTATTTTAAAAGTTCATCTCTTCATTGCGTCATCTTCGGAGAAATAAGCCTATACGAGGACTGTTCTAGAAAATCCGTGGACTTTCTTAATATCTCGAAAACTGTTCGACAGAAATAATTGAAATTTGCACATAAAGAATTTTAAACATTCAGGGGTTAATGTAAAATATTTTCATTCCATTGATAAAGTCAAATAACACGGATAGGCTTTGCCTGACATGCGATATCGTAACGTCAAGCGGAGCACGGACTTCTTTTCATACTTAATGTCTTTACATTCTGTTACCTTAACACCTTACAGTCATATAAGTTTCTCGGGATTTGTTCACTTTTTCAATACTGATACAATGGTATTTCCGGAAAACATAATCGGTTTAAATTGGTTGAAACACTTTCTTTGCTCGAAAAAAGTGCGCTGACGGACGATGGTGGTAAATATATTTAGGCCAGCAGAACTTCGTAAAACAACATCGGGTTGCATCTTCCGACTAAGAGAAATTGATTCTAGGTGATAGCAAAGAATCGAACATTGACACTGACATCAAGCTAAGCATTTCTTCAGAGATATTTCAAAAACAAAACATAAATAATAACTAAGTTCGAATATTCGAATGATAGAAAACTTTTTTTGTGACAATAAATGAAGGACGTGTATCAAATGCTTCTAAAAGCTGTAATTAAATTAAAAGATAGAATGTAAGGGCATTTGGACGCCTGCCGATTGCTAATTATAGCCGATGTGATGACACATTTTGCAATTATTTATAGTAAAATTTAGGTTTAGGGTATTTTTTTTTTAAATCGTTAATTGCAGTTTGTGTTTTGAATACATCGACGTCAACGACTTGCGTTCAAAGGCTCGAAGTTTGGGTCGTTTGGTACTGAATAGTTTCAGTGAGGTTTTCGAATGAATGAATATAGCGCTGGGTGAGTGATTTATAATGGTTTCGATTGAGGTGAATGTCAATTATAAGATGTAACTAACTATACTTGGGCATTTTTTAGCATAAGAATGGTTGGATATGACTGTAAAGTGTAAAGTCTGTCAAATACAGGCATTCTATATAAGGGACTGAATTAACAACAAAGTAAATGTAAATTATCATGTCTTATTCCCCTTCATTTAAAAGCGATAACTCACTGTAACTGATGGGACGGTGCAAGAAAAGAATACTGAGGTTCAGCATATCTGTATTAGAATCGAAGGAAGTGTGTAGGCCTAGAAAATACAAACAGTCAAATATTAACTATCTTTAATTTAAAGTACAGTCATTTCATAAGAATCAAAGCACTGAAAGTACTGATGGTGAACGTTTTCTGATGACATGAGAGAGAGAGAGAGAGAGAGAGAGAGAGAGAGAGAGAGAGAGAGAGCGAGAGAGAAAGAATGAGAGGGAGTGAGAGAGAGAGAAGAGAGAGAGAGAGAGAGAGAGAGAGAGAGAGAGAGAGAGAGAGAGAGAGAGAGAGAGAGAGAGAGAGAGAGAGAGAGAGAGAGAGAGAGAGAGAGAGAGAGAGAGAGCATGCAACTATAGTGTCTAGACTATTCATTTCTTTCTTAACTCGCAAAAACATTAAATAATAGAAAGGTTATTCAATTTCAAAAAGCCGAACCCATACATGACCATACCAACAGCAGTCCTTCTACACTTTTTTCCATGAAACATAATCTGTTATTGCTCTGGAAATTTTACTAACTGAATGGGGTCCCCCCCTCCCCCGAATTTGAAAGACTGATGATTCTCTTACTTATGACGCACATCAGTCAGAGGCAAAACGTAAATGATCGTCGATTGAGAAGTTAGAAGTTCAAAACATTTGTATAGCGTTGGTCTTCAACCAAAACGTTGTAAAAACAACGTTTCTTTCTTTTTAGGAAATATGCAGACTTTAACTAAAGAATGATTATCTGATGTCATTGTGTAAAAAAAAAAAGCAAAGATAATAAGAATCATGTAGGTAGGTATTTTGTACAGGTAATTTATTGTCAAAAAATGTCGTAGTTTAATTTCTATATAATTACCACTTTGTAAATAATCGTTAACCTAAGGGGGTAGAAGAAGAGGGCAATGTAAGGATGTAAGTAAGCAATAGTTCTGGTGAGAGAAATACAACATTTACCTGAAATCCATGTTTATGTGATCCAGTTCACATGCGATTGTTTCACCATCCAAATTTCGTCCTATAGGTAATTATATAAGACCGCCATCGTAGCGCAGTTGGTAGCGCGTCGGACTGTCAATCTAGAGGTCCGGGTTCGATCCCCAACGGCGGCACTCATTCTTTCCGACTATTTGTCTCTCACCAATGTGTCGATATTCATAGACCTATGTGAGAAAGCAGCTGGAGGCTAGGAAAGGACGATGTTGTAGTACTATCGTAAGAAATACCAGGAATCCATTGTAAGGTCTTGCAGCAGCCGCGATTTGACTGAAAGATTGTTAAACACGGCGTTAAACCCCTTTTGAACAAATTAATCATGAACATCTTTAAAAAAACGGATTATGAATCAATCGCCTGTGTCCCACCCGCCCAGATTTCGACAGAAAAAATGTTTAAAAGCAGCGATCATCCCTTTTCAAACGAAATGCACAAGAAAGATTGTACATTTAAAACTGTTGTCTGAGGAAGACAAGTCTTGAAAATTAGTAAATTGAAACTGAGTGTGCACTACTTTCTCTCGGCGTTATTAACCCTTTCCTGTTTTACAAAATTTTGGACCTGTCAAAATTCAAAGGTTCGACAGACGAAAATTTAAAGTGGGTTTAATTTGAAAAATAACCATTCAATAGGGTAGAAAATAGTGTGGAAAAAGAAGAAATTGCTTGTCAGAAGCAATTTCTTCTTTTTTGACAATGTTTTCTCAATCAAAAAATCACAGACACGTAAAAAGCAGGGATTAAACAGCAAAGGGTTAAGCTCTATAAAGGTCTTACAGGGTTTTAATTTTCTCCTCTGTATAACACTGGTGAACGTTGTTTACAAACGTTCGCCAATAATATTTAGGATTTTCAGTGAAAGTGCTTATTTGAAAGCCGACCCCTTATTTCCAAATCAATAGCAAACAAATTTTTATGGACAAAACTGTATAAAAATTCTGGTGTCTCTAAAATGTTTTCATTTTGTATTATGAATAATCAAAACCTACATGCAACATCTTGTTTATAAGTATTACGCCTAGCTCCCCCCCCCCCTTTTAGCTAGTGATCATCGCAAAAACAAGTTTTATGCGACCCGCCTCTGCAACAAAGTCTAAACTTTTCCCAGTGTATTCCCATGAATTTGAAACCATTGTTTTCTTGTTCCAAAATCAGTTTTAAATTTCAACTTAGCTTAGAGTAATTGACAATGTTTTCTTTTTCAAAGGTTAGAAAACATACAGGCAGGCAGAAGGACAGACAGATGGTGTGTGTATATCTGTAAAACAATATAAACCCGATCATACCGATATTCCAAATGCCCATGGAAGTATGGAATCAAAAATCGTATCACACTTTGCGCAGAATACTCATATGTAAATTGATTAGGGTGATTAGTTTTATGCCTTCATGCATTAAAAATACTATCGTCATCCCTTAAATAGTATTTATTTTGTTTCTTCTTTCAAGTTTTATTGTATTCCTCAAATTCCTTCTACGATTATCGTTTGTTAGCGAGAATAACAATAATTTCGTGTTTTTTTTCCCAAGTTTAAAGATAATAAGTTAAACTAAATTTTACAAAATTACCTTTTTACATCTTGCATGCTCAATTAAGACAAAGATCAGATTTATGCGAGTGGGAAGACAAATAGATTTTTGACAAAATGACTTGGTTTCAATAAATTAAGCAATGGTTGCTACATGTACAGTAAAAAATAGAATGAAAAATATCTGTCTCTCATCAAAACATTCTAAATGGCTTAATCAGCGCTCCATTCGTCATTCCGAAACTCACTTAAGCCATTTAAAAAGACGCTCCGAAATACAAAAAAAAAAGACAAAAAAAAACCTTTCGAGACCGTTTCAAACGATCGAGATTTTATTCAAATCGACTCAATCTCTTCGTGATTGAATTGGCTGGTGTGGGTTTTTAAGTCTTTGTAGACACTCAAACAAAAAATCATGAAAAGAAGGGGGGGGGGGGGGTTAAGAAAACATCGCTTATTTTGTTCAAACGGAAGAAATTATCGATATAGTTTAACCTCTCTTTAATTTCATTCATAAAATGCTCTTATTGCTTATTCAGTTTTATTCCAGTGTCACTCTAAAACCATACAATACAAACTATGCATTTTCCTTGATAATTCTGTAGGACCACAATCTTGGTCCAATTTCCAGAACGTTTGGGATGTTTGAAGGGTCACAAGAATGGACCATATTCAAAATAGCTATATTTATTTCCTCCCTTAAAAATGTATTCGTAATTTTCTGTTTGATTGCCTTCATGGACCAATCAGATACGTTAGAATTAACACCAGCCAATAAAATCGTAGAATTTTTTTTTATTGAATTTAAGGTTTTGATCGGAATCAGTGTCAATAATATCATGATATTTTTAGCTGTATCTCAACTAGATCCAGATGAGCGATGTTTGGCCGTCTTGTCAGCCTAGTCAATCTCCCCCTTTTCATTGTACGCATCTTTCTCAATGTAAGACCGATTTTTTCGACAATTGTTTGAAAGAGTAATCGATTAAAGCTATTTGACAAAAAGTAATCAATTACAGAAAGTTATTTTATGTTAGTTATTTATCGGCGTTTTTCGTATAAAATATGTCTGCAAATTGAACAATGCGTGAAACCGTTTACTTTTAAAATGACACAAAGACTCGCATTGTTGTCTTTGTGTTTCCTCCTTATTCGGGCATTAGATGTATCCAAAATTTCTCGGCGACCAAATCCAATGCAACATTTTGATCTAAATCAAGTAAGTAGAGTGTCCTTCTAGCATAAATGAAAATTTATACATCTAATGTATGTATTCGATCACTGGTTGTAAATCGAAAATAGTAAAACTTAATTAAAGCGACCACTAACGGTACGACCAAAAAGTGGCCGTTAAAGAAATGACCACTTTATACACGTTTTGTGTACAAAATAAAAATTCGTTTCAATTGAATTTGCAGATTATTGCGAAATTCTTAATAATCCTGCGTTATTAAAAACTCAAAAACATCGTCTCATTAAGACGATTCTGGTGAGTTTTAACAACATACAGTGTACGTATAGGATTCAGTTTGAATAAGTTTACACCCACACTACAGTACCAGTTTTTTTTTAGCTATTTCGATTTAAAGAAGTAGATTTTGAAAACGATCGCTTAATGAAAATAGTCGATTACTAGATGTGATCGCGCGAGCAAGATTGATTGTATGTGTATATCCAGAATTCTTACTCCATTATAGATAATGCTATTAATAACCATTACTTTACTAAAAGTTCGTGTTTGGTCTTTAACCGACTTCTTATATGTGAAAAATAAAGAGAATACGAGAGTTGTTTCAGTATTTCGCATTATTCCAAACATGATAAAAAAAATACTCACGGGAAAAATATGGTAATTCATGATTCATTTATGCTTGCATGTACGATTTTTTTAAAAAAGTAATGCAATTTATTTAGTACAAGAGAAGTTTAGTTTAAAAAAGCAAAGAAACTTCAAACTAGTATACGCCGTCGCACGTTAACTGTCAAAAACGGTCGTTATTTTCATTGAAGCTGTTTTTTGCAAGCAACGACACTGCAAACGAGTATACGCCATCGCACGTCAACTATCAAAGCCGGTCGTTATTTTCACTGAAGCTGTTTTTGCAAGCGCTCAAATTTGCCTAATTGCGAGGCCAAATCATCATTTTATTTTAATGGCTGTTTGATAAAAAAAGTGTTATTCCTTATTTCTCCAAAGGTCGATAAAAAAACGAAAAGCGAATTTATTTAGCCACATTTAGCTTTATTTTTACGTACTACTTCCCTCCAAGTGAGTAGTTTGACTGTATTTAATGTTTTACTACTCGCCAATCTTAGGGGCATGGTGAAAAGTAAATCTTTTTCGTGGATTTTTCCTCAGCCGTACAAACTTTTCATTCCACCGTTTTAGACAAACCGGCATTACAAAATTTAATCCTCGCAAGCTGTTATTATTTCAAACATATAAAAAGAAATAATGAATTAATGCATTCTTTAAAAATGTTCAACAATTAATACAAGGACAAACATCAAAGGCCGGGTTACAGTTCTTCGTTATTTAAAATGTAAATGTACTTGGAAAATAATGCTCATTTTCTAAAAATGACTTTATGGAAATTGGTTTAAACATATTTTATTTCCCAAAATTTTGAAATGGGGTCGGACCACAAGTTCTACCAACTTAGTATCGGTCCTTCCCCTACAATACAAATAACATATATATAGATAATGACAACTTGTACAAACAGGAATTGCTGTTTATGACATTAGTAACATGTTCAGATAGATGGAGTGTAAGGTGTGAGGAGAGTATAGAATAAAAGAACCGTAACTGTAACGGAAGAATGATAGTTAGTCGAGATTGTGATGTTTGAGACCAAACCAGTATTTATTATTATCATTTGAAATTGCTCTTGGGTCATTAAGAACGTTTTGACTGTTTTATAAATACGTGGATTGCTTCGAATAAAAGGCAATTATCGTTAAAGTTTAGCCTTTAGTCACCGAACATCAACATTTCAATTTTGAGCGGTTGGAACTCTCTTGTTGGTCGGAAAAGAACTGGTCTATTTTCGGTAAACAAATTACAATTAAGAAAATAATGTTCAGCGTTTTCAATTCCGTCTCCGCAGGCACATGCAGGGTCTGCTTTTAAATGGTTTGCAAATAGATCATTGTTTAAATTACTACAATTATTCCTTATTCGTGCATGTATATTTTCCGGCTTATCTATTCTCTTAATTGTAGATTTAAAAATGTTTAACGATGATATTCTCTTATTTCTTGGTTAACCTCGATCCATAATGATATTGAGGAAGGAATACAGGACCTTTGAAGTAGGCGTGTTCTCGCCTGAATGTTTTTATAATTTCGACTGTTACGCAGTTCATAATTTGACGTGTGACCTACAAGTGGGGAATCAGATCGTCTATGTATTGCGGGACAGTATCGGATGTAACCTTATACATGAAACCCAAATTTGCATGTTTACGCCGGGTTGACAACGTTTCCCATCCGCATTCCTTATAGAAGTTTACTAGAGACACTGACCTTGTTAAACATGTAACGATTCGAGCTGCTTCGTTTTGGAGAAGATCAAGTGAGTTAGCAGAAGCGACGGAACAACCATCCCAAACTATTGAAGAGTATTCTAGAATTGGTCGTACGAAAGACAGATAGATTTGATTTAATGCTGCCCGAGTGAGGGTAAATTGTAGTCTACGCATTATTTGCAAAACTTTAGCTGCAGACTCTAAAATGCTATTTACGTGATTTGTCCATTGCCCATTACTACTTAGAGTTACACCTAAATGTTTATGATGATCAACAATATTGATTCTAGTATTATCGAAGAGTAAAGTCGGGTTTAAGAAATCTCTTCAATCTCTCCGCTTCGGTCTTCAGTGGATTGAAGTCAACTAGCCACTGTTTTGCATAACTTGCTATTGTTGTAAGGTCTTGATGAATAATACCTTCTATATCATTTAAGTAGGTCGTTGAGTAATACAGGGAACTGTCAATTGCATATAATCTGGTTAGACTTAATAAGGATTCTGTAATATCATTCACATATAAAAAAAAAAGTAGAGGTCCTAACACAGATCCCTGTGGCACTCCTGCGCCAAGTGGCAAAAGTTTTGATTCAAATGAGTTGACCACAACTTTTTGCTTTCTGTCTTTTAATAGCTATTAAACCAATAAAGAAGTCTATCACTGAAACCATTTTCTTTCTTGTGCCATACACTGTCAAAAGCCTTGGATATATCGCAGAAAACGATAGAAGAAAATTGACTATTATCTATGGTTTGACATATATGGTGATAAATATGTATTAGCTGGTATGTCGTTAAATGTCTTGGTAGAAAGCCAGATTGATACTTATATAAGAGGTTGTTTATATTTAAGAAATTATAGGTATGTTTAAAGATTATTCGTTCAAGTGTTTTTCCACGACAGCTCAAAAGAGGCATAGGTCTATAATTAGAAGGAAGAGATTTATCTACTTTTTTTAAAAAGAGGTGATACGTTGCCGTTATCCATTCTTCGGGAAAAAACACCCTCAGAAAGAGAGATCTTGTAAGTGTGTTTCTAAATTAGCAAAGAACGTTTCTTTCGCACGTTTTTAAATCGGGCTGCGAAGCAGTCCGCATTTATTAATACAGTTTTCCAGAAATCCAGTCTGTTTGACCCATTACATTTTTACCATTATCTTCTGAGCAATGTGTTCAAACCAAATTATGTGTTTTCAAACACCGAAGAAACGGCCTTTTCAGTCACAATCTACAAACTTTTTTATCTTCTTTACTTTTCGACAAATAGAGAAGAGGCTAATACAAAATTTGGTGTAATTTTCGCTTTTAGTTATTACCAGTTAGTGTTTTCAGTGTTTATAACAAGATTTTCGGTTGAGTAAAGGGGTTGAAACGTACAATAGGTTAACTGTATAATAAATTTGTAGCACTTACAATATTACTGTTCTGATTTTTTTCTTGAACGGTCATTTACCAGTTGTAGGGGTGACAACCAATCAAATTCTGTTATGATTATCACTCGGTCAAACCTCACGCGTAAATTCAGACCACGTGGTAGATGCAAATGGACATCGTCTGCTCGAAATGTGTCAATTAAGTTGTTTGTCGTTGGTCAATGGTCGTCTGCACTCGGACAGGGAGCGTCGGAAGTTTACTTTTTGTTCGCACATGGTGGAATGAGTACTGTTGACTATGTGTTAACAAATAGAAATAATTTTGTAATTTTGAAATATTTGATTTCAATGAGCACTCTGATCACGCTCCAATCCTATTTTCAATAAATTCAAATTTGAGTATGAAGAAAAATTATTCAACAACAAATAAACCGACAAAAACATACGATAAACTGATATGGGATAGCAGTAAGAGCGATCTATTTTTCGAACAACTCATGAATAATCATAGAGTGCTGCTAGATTTAATCGATTGGTCAGAAACCAAATATATAAACAGCATAGTTTGGGATTTCACGCGTTTCTTGAGGAATAATGCATTTATAGTATTTGGGAAAACCCAATGCTTGAAACACAAACATGTTGATAATCAAAATTGTAAATGGTTTAATGAAAAATGTTTTTTTGCCAAACAGGCTTTTAAACTCTATAGAGAGAGGAATTATATCAACAGACAAGTTTTTAGCCGGGCGCGTGCTCATTATAACAACGTAAAAAAATCTGCTAAGAAATAATTTAGACTAGCAGAGGGCTATCGAATCAGCAAACTTTCAAAATCGGACCCTCGAGGTTTTTGGCGTAAGATAAAAGGTACATATACAAAACCAAAAAATCCACCAGATTCTCTCTCCATAGAACAATTGTTTGATCATTTTAAAAATATAATTGATACACCAGACGAAAACACCCGAAACGAACAATATCCACAAAGCAACATTGATATGCAAAACAGTGAAATTAATCCCGGAGCAATGGGGAAGGGGAATAATCACTCCTATTTTAAAAAGGGTGATCCTAATATTTCGGAAACTTATAGAGGTTTCGCCTTACTAAACATATTTTCAAAAATATGTTCTCAAATTCTGCTAAATAGACTCACTAGGTGGACAGAAAAGAATAAAAAACTTAATGATAATCAATTTGGATTTCAGAAAGGAAAATCCATTTTAGACTGTATTTTCATTATGAACTCGGTTATACCAAAAGTGTTATCGTCTGGTGATAAACTTTATTGCGTGTTCATTGACTACGAAAAGTGTTTCGATAGTATTAATCAGGAAAACATAAGCACTCATTTTGTAAAACTTTTAAAATCTATTTACACGTCAGTAAAAGCTTGTGTTCGTTACGAACATGAGTTCTCATGATGTTCGTCAATGACGTCATCGAATCTTGATGAAATTTTTACTTTTGGACCATGTGAAATTATTCTTGATTTTGTATGCAGATGACCAAGTGTTATTCGCGAAATCTCCAACTTCTTTACAAACCATGTTGAATGATTTACAAGCATATTGTACTTTATCTGGCATAAAAATTAACACATCTAAGACTAAAGCAATGATTTTTGAGAAGGGAAGACATACTAGTTATACATTCCACATTAATAATGTCGCCATTAAAACTGTCAAATATTTTAAATATTTAGGGATTAATCTTTAACGGATAACACAAAATGATATTGCCAAACAAGCATTATTTTCTCTTCATAACATCAGCAGAATTTCAGTTAATTTAGAATTACCCATGTCGCAACAATGTAAGCTATTTGATAGTCTGGTTGGTTCCATCATTCAATTTGGTTCACCTTTGTGGGGTTATCACACTTCAAAAGATATTGAAAACATTCATACTAAGTTTTTACGTCTCGCACTTCGCGTCAAAAAATCGACCCCGTTAGCCACACTATATGTAGAAAGAGGTAGGACACCACACAGCGTTTCAAATCAATTCAATATGTTTAAATATTGGACGCACATAATCACCCAAAATGAAAACATCATTCTCAAATCAACCTACAATATGTTAAAATCGGACTGTGAAAATGGAAATACATATAGGGGAAATAACTGGGCTTACCAAGTTTAAAGTATACTGCAGGATAATGGGTTATCTTTCTTATGAATAAATCAAAGAATGCCCCACATAAATCTCGCATCTATCTAACAACGACTATTTGATAATTATATTAAGTTATGGTCCCCAGAAATTTATAATACGTCTAAATTGGCCTGGTACAATCTATTTAAGGAATCCCTTGTACCTGAAAAGTATCTAGATATTGAATATGACGTAAAGTTTAAGACAGCATTAAAAAAATTTAGAACCTCATCACATAATCTTAACATCGAAAAAGGTAGATACACAAACATCCCTCGTGAATATTCCTCAGAATTAAGGAAAAGGCACATGAAGTAATATTTTTACACTTGGCCATCTTTATACAAATTTAAAACACTTTTAACACCAAGCTCTTAAAAGGAAATTATTCACACATCTAAATATATTTATTTCGCAAACAAAATGAAAAAAAAAAGAAAAGAAACAAACAAAACTTTATTTAATCCTAATATTGAAGCCACTGTATCCTGTGACTATTGTTTTACATATGTATCGATCTTTGTTAACCTATGTGTGTTTTATACTATGTATTGTAATATGTAGCTAGAAACACGGAAAGTATTTAAAGCTTTTTTGGAATTAAATGGTAATGGTAATGGCTTATCGAGGCTGGACACTTACATTTTGAGTGTTATCCACTGAGCTATTTGTTCAAGACAAACAGCGCAGAAACGGCCTTTTTAGTTACAATCTACATGTATTTTTATCTCTTTTACTTTTGCGACAAAAAAGGAAGAGGCTTATACATAATTTGATGTAATATTCGTTTTTTATAAATTACCAATAAGTATTTTCAGCGTATTCTTACAAGCTTTTCGGTTAAGTAAAGGAATTGAAATTATCTTCGTGCTGTTCTAATTTATTGTTCTAAATCCTGTTTAATGTGATCAATGTCTATCCCTGCGGAGGGGATACATTATGAAAAAGGGGAAACAACTTCTTATATTTCATAAAAGAACAACAACAACAATTCCTTACTCCTCCTTTTCCTTCGTCTCGAGTTTTATCTTCATTTTTTCGTCTGTTGGAATCGTCTGCTTCTATACTTGACATGGTTTAATCCTAGTCTATTTTTTAGCACATATTTCTGTGCCATTGCGTTGATTTTGATCGGTTTATTACGGTTTACACCGTTTTCGACTGATGTGGTCATATTGAGCGACTAGAGCACATAACCATGGATTCCTATTGTTTCTTATACCAGTACTACCACAACACCCTTACCCAGCCTCCAGCTGCTCCATCACATAGGTTCGCGATATCAAACCATTAATGGACGACATTTTTGTCTGAAATGGTATTTGCCGCGGCCGAGTATCGAACCCGGGACCTCTCGAACGAGAGGCAGGTGCGTTAAAAACTGCGCTAAGGCCTAGGATTACCGTTACGTTTAAATAAACCGTCGGTGCTGATATAAAATGTCGTAACTACGGCTTTACTGAAGCCGTAGTTACGAGATTTATAACAACACCCACGAAATATTGTTTGTCCGATATTGCGTCATTGTTAACTGGATAAAATCGTTCCCCATTGTGTTCTAACTTTTAGCTCTCTGCGCGAAAAAGGCATTTTCCAGACACCATCAAGAATAAATGAAATGAACCACCTGTAGTTGCATTTCGGTAGAAATTTAATTCTGTTTATTAAATACTGGTTTAACCGTGCCAGCCGGTTTGGCACCTACTGAGAAGGGTGACATCGCCAATAATAGAAAAGTATGATTGTCATTATTTTGGGTAACCTTGCTCACTGAAAAGATTTTGTCTAAGGAGTTTGCATTTTCATTGAGCTCCTGACTATCGGCACAGGCCAAAATTTCGTTCAAAACAAGGGAAAACGGTTAGCCCCACATTTTTCAGACACCATCAAGAATAGATGAAATGAACCACTTGTAGTTGCATTTCGGTAGAAATTTAATTCTGTTTATTAAATACTGGTTTGGCACCTACTGAGAAGGGTGACATCGCCAATAATAGAATACTAACAAATAGCACCAAAGAAATTACTTCTCCAGTTTATGGCTTATATCTTTACCACAAATATCATAGTAATACATATTTGTGGAATACGCTCTGCATGATTACTATTTGTAGTAACAAAAGTTGCTTACACAAATCAGAAGTCTTGAATTGCGACTGAAAGAAATTTGTTTTACAAAAACTGCTTTCAAATGCCGATTTTTTTTATTAAAATTTCCATGATTAATGAAACAAAGATTCTTAAATAGCGAGCATTCTATTTATAAAAGAAGTTCCAACATTTTGGCATATATTCATAAACTGTTGCATCGGGGCTCATGTGAATGTACCAGTTGATTAGTAATTTGAGATTACAACAATAGACTAGAAAAGCGACCCAATAGAACGAATTAGCGCAGAAAAAAACTGGTAGGTACAAACATTTTTTCTTCCATCTAACAAATAGTAAGATTGAACACTCTCATATTTTTTAGCCATACAAATTAGTCACAAAAATTGTAGGCCTAAACTATAAATCATTTGTTTCGAAATTATCTTCACAAAATTATTCCATCAATAGATAAAACTCAAAATGTTTTCACTTTCAAAAAAGAAAAAAAAAAGATACCCCAGTCTGTGAAGCCTTTGTTGGTAGATAAATTAAGAAGGGTTGACGGAAACATTTTTATAACCATTCAATTTTATAGATATTAGATGTAATACGTGTATATTTAAATTTTGTAACTTAATTTTTACTGCAATATCAGTTGAAGGTATAATATCTCTCTTCGTTTTTTTATACTCAAATGCAAAAGAAACTAGGCATATTTCTTACTAAGATAAATACAGTTTAATGGGTTATAACCATTCAATTTTTCTACCATGAGAAGCACACGTGTCACCTTTTCTAGCACTTGACACATCCGGTCAGTTTTGGGTACAATGTTACGTAACGCCCGAAATAATCAAAACGTAAGTTTTTCCGTGCAAATCCTTGTCGAATGTTAAATCAACAAAATGAATTCTCATTAAATTCTTGCAACTCTCAGGAGTAGGAAAAACACAAAACAAAATAAAAACAAGAGGGCCGTTGGCCCTGGGTCGCTCACCTGAGAAAAAAGCTTCATTACCTAGGTATGTCCATGCAACCACAGAAAAAGAGATTTTCACTTATTCAATCAGATAACATTTGAAATAATCCTCCCCCCCCCCCTCTGCTCCTCCTCTGGTCATTATTTATTTAAGCTTTTTTCATAAATGGTCTGTGATCAGCTAATCTATGCCAGATATACAGGCTGAGTCTGAGACTTTTAAAGTTTTCTTTAATGAGTTGATCAATCCATGTCAAATATAAAGGCTGTATGGATTCAAAATTCTCAACAAAGCACTTCCCTGATGCTCTGCACCTGGTGAATCTACAGTCATGATTTTAAATGTCCATATGCTTATCATCCATACCTATTTTTAAGTCTGTAGGACTCCTGGTTCATTAGAAGAAGTTTAAAAATTTCAAAAATGATCCAAAGTACTACCCCCTCCCCAAGACACTCAGCTCCTGGTGACCCTACAGTCATAATTTTAGCTATTTTTATTAATGTCAATATATTGATCGCCCATGACAATTTTCAAGTCTGTAGGGTTCCTGATCCAGGAGAAGAATAAGGTTAAAGATTTCAAAATTGATCCAAAGTACTTCCCCCTCCCCCCTAATGCTCCGCATCTGGTGGCCCTACACTCATGATTTAGCTATTTTATTTTAGATCCATATGCTTATCATCCATGCCAATATTGAAGTCTGTAGGGCTCCTGGTTCATTAGAAGATGAAGGTTAAAGTTACAAAATTTTCACAAAAGTACTACCCCCTCCCCCCTGGTGTCCGCAACGGGTGGCATAACAGTCATGATTTTGGGTATTTTCATTATGGTCTATGAGCTGATCCTCCATGCAAATTAGGGCTGTAGGGCTTGTGGTTCAGAAGAAGAAGAAGGTTCAATATTGCAAAGTTTTAACAAAAGTACTATCCTCTCCCCCGTGGTGCTCCGCACCTGGTGAATCTACAGTCATGATTTTTGATATTTTTATAAAGGTCCATATGCTGATCATCCATGCCAATATTCAAATCTGCCGAGCTCCTGGTTCAGAAGAAGAAGAAGGTTAAAGATTACAAAATTTTCACAAAAGTACTACCCCCTCTCCCCTGGTGCTCCGCACCTGGCGGTCCAACAAATATGATTTTAGCTATTTTTATTAAGGTCTATGAGCTGATCCTTCATGCCAAATTTGAAGGCTGTTTCATCTTCTTATTAAGAAGAAGAAGAAGGTTAATATTACAAAATTAACCAAAAGAACTCCCCCCCCCCTCCCCCCAAGTGCTCCGCACCTATGTCATGGACATCGTTCTCAGACTTCGGCACCTCCGAAGGTCGATACGAGCCAAACAACCTTACGTTGGATACATACTGACGCAACGTCATCGCGCTTCTAGTCTGGATTTGGCACAGCTTCACCTCCGTTGGCGAGTGCGTCAGTGGAATCAATCAAACTCGTTTTTCCAACGAGTCTAGGTTCAACCTCACTTACCATGATAGCAGAGTGCGGATGTACAGGAGAATAGGTGAGCGATTCGCTAACGCCAACATTGTGGAAAGACACAGGTTCGGTGGGGGCAGCGTCAGGTGTGGGTTGGGAAAATTGGGAATTTGAAAACCGACCTGGTAATTGTACATTGCAATCTCAATGTTGCTGAGTACATTAATCAAGTGTTGAGACCTGCAGCTTTTCCATTCATCCCCCAGAACGTTCCTGTCACATTTATGCACGACAATGCTCGCCAGCATACGGCTCGCATCACGCGACGATATTTGAATACAAATGGCGTTGAAATCTTGCCATGGCCAGCCGCTTCCCCTGACCCTATCGAGCATATTTGGGATCTGCTTGGTCGAAAAGTGAGGGCCAGGCATAATATAAGCAATTTGCAGGAGCTTGAGCAGGATTTGCGGGTCGAATGGAACGGCATTCCTCTGTTGGTCGTACAACGTTGCGTTACCTAAATGTGACCTCGTATTGTACAGGTAATACGTCAACATGGAGGAGATACCCGATATAAATGAAACTGTTTCAAATCCATCTTTTGAAGGGTCTAAAACCTCAATTCAGTTCGTTCGAAACCAGTTGTACCGACATTTATAACCTTATGTAACCATCCCATTGTGGATAATTGACTTATCTGCACTTTGGAACAAAATTTGTTTAGGTTTAGGCCATGAAGATGCCTACAAAAATTCTCCAAACACAATGTCTTCTAGTTTCTTTTGCTTTTGAGTGTACAAGAAAAAGCGTTTAAAACTATCTATAATTACAGGCCTTTTTTACTTTAAAATTACAGATATTGGGTCGCTGGTATATTTCCTATTTTGTGAATCCATGTAGCTGGAAAGGAGCCGACAAGTTCACTGACTGTTACTACATCTTCTCCCGTGGTAAAGAGATTGATACCATCAGAGCTTGTGACTACTGGAGGTTTGTTAAATAATTTCAATTATAATTTTGACTTATGTCGCCACCATAAAATAACCCCGTTGGGTATTTTTATATTACACTGATGTTATTACACTCATGGAATGAATATGCATATAAGCTTTAAGTAAATGAAAAAAATATTTTAGAAACAATGAAAATGATGTCATTATAGATGCCATGGCGTCTTTTATCAACGACGTTTTCTTATTCGATTAATATCAAGAATTGTGTCGATTCATGGTAAAAACCGGGTCAAATTATGTGTATCAAAATATTGTGTTCACAGAATTCAAAATTTATCAAACTCGCCATCTCAAACAATCAGACACTCGGTAAAGCCTCGTTTTGTCTTTTTTTTAGAAATCTCGTTTGATACATTTGGTAATTCATGACCTCTTATTCAATGTCCTATATTTGTATCTTTTCGTTAAATCCATCTCGCGTAACGAAACATTATCATAAATCAAAACGTCCCAGGCTTACCAGGATAGGTACTTTTAGCATTCTGATATTTTTTAATCAAGACAGATCGCTCTACCTCCCTACATGAGTACTGCGAAATGCGATATCTGAGTTTCGGCTGAAGGGCAAGATAAAAAATCCCATTTGATTTAATAAGATCGTTAGGACATCATAATAAACGTTTTCTGATATTTTGAGTGCAAACTTTGCCTACATCAAAGCTATGCTTTTTAAGACATTGCAAAACAGTGTTTGTTTCCTAATTTAGATATCTTATTTATTCTTATTAATAGCCGCACAAAAATCTTAATCTATTAAGCGCTTCATCTTTAAAAAAAACTAGGACAAGGTAGTTAATTACTTTAATTGCATTTATCTTTTCGCATTATAAACATATTTTTCCAAACTTTCTGATTTTGATGAAGCAGATTTATTTTACGATAATATATAATTGTTGTGAGCTTAGCAACAAAACTCGAAATGTTTGTGTTGTCGGTATTGAGTTACCGCTACTGATGAAAAATAAAATCCCAAGTTCAGGGACCAAATCTAGCCAGCAAGTACTCGTGTAGGCAGTAAGAAATAGATATCTTAATTTCACAATCCAAATTTGATTTGTTATTTCAAAATAAATAAAAAGCCAATAAAAAAGATATATTAAGAGTGTAAATGTTGTTACTATACATTTTTTTTCTAAAACTTAATATTTCAGAAGCGACGGCGAATGTGCAAGAAATACAGAACTGATGAATTTCACGAATGGATCAATCTACAGTATCAAGGACACATTTGGTAATACAATGGAGCATATGCGTGAGATATTCAGGAATTTCATTTGTGGGAAAAGCAAGGCCTTTGGTCAGCCTATGCATATACACAGGCTAGCTGACCTGAGTCTTCGCTTTTGCGCTCCCGACAGTCAGAAAATAGTCTTATAGTACCTTGTGGATATCTAAACTGATCAATATCTGCCCATCATGCACTCATAAAATTGTTGGAAATGTCACCGCAAATAGCTAAATTGTAGTCTTGCTTATGAGCAAAGTTCTTACTTTCACACGACATAATTACACCGACTGTATCGGAAGGTGCATATTGCTGTTCTTTTTTATCTTTGTAGGTACCAAAACTAGTCTGTTTGTGTAGGACAATACAACATTTCAAAATAAGTCATATGATGCATATTGCTATGATTTGAGTGAATAACTGTATGATATATACGATTTCGAAAAAAGTTTTAGAATGTTACTGCAAGATAAGATTGTGATCATTGAACTCTGCAATAACCTTGAACGCGCTCACCTTATATCACTCCTCAAGATAAAATTCTGTTCAGAAAATGGTAAATATGTTCGGGAGATAACGAAAGACAGACTTTAACATTTGACAATTTACTATAAGCTTGACCTGTAGAGCAGATATTGTGAAGTGAATGAAATATAGCTCACCAGGTCAATGTCACTTTCGAGTTGAATAAGTGTATCATTTACTTTTATGAAAAGTCATCAAAGTTAAGATAAATTTCTAGTGTCATAGGTTGTAAACATTATCGCATTCGCCTATAATTTTCTTGGGGACCACATGGTGTAGACAAGTAGTGTAGGGGTTGTCTTCTTAGAGCAAACCATAACCTTTGTGCAAAAAAACAGCAAAGCTGAAAACTAAACTGCCGAGAAAAATACAATCTCAGTATTATAATTTGTTTATTATTTTTAAGTACGGCCTTCTTTGATTCACAGGAGACGTCCTTACAGGCAAAGGCATCGTAGTTGCTACAGACTACAAGCATTTTCTAATTGCATGGGGCTGCACAAGGGAATCGCCCGACGTTGGATTCTGTCTCGATCCTTGGTTATCACTGAAAACAAAGAAGCCCGTTCCAAGCAAAAGAACATTGTATATAATGGACAGAATTCTCCGAGCAATATGGGGCATTGCAGCGAAAGATTTAGTGAAAGTTCCACAAACTGGAGGTCATTATGAAATTTATTTACGTCCTTTTTGTAACTTTTGTTAAGATACCGGTTTATTTATTCAATCTTAAATTTGATTTTTACGCCTTTCCCTCATAGGAGGGGAGTGGTATTCTCCACTTTCCATGGGCAAGTAAAGGTTGATTTCTCACTTGTCAAGGATCAAATGAACTTATCCGCAAATAGAATGTTTTCTACCTTTTGATACAAATATTCGAATTACTTTTCTTCTAGATCTTATTTACTGTTCCAAGATTCGCTCAGGTATCTACTTGTCCACGGACCTAAAGCATAGAAAAAATGTACTTGCCCGCAAGTGGAAAAGCTAGTGTCGGACAAATCGGGCATGGGAATTCCACACCTCTGCTTATAGAACGCTGGGTTTCGTCATATATTTTCTTTCTCCTTTTTAAAATAAACAAGTCTTTCATACACGCAGTTCCATGGTGCTGTCTTAATTTATTCGTTTCTATATACTTTTTGCTTTGACTTCGTATTATTTATTTCTTGTTTTCATTATTTTCAGCATGCGACGAATACGGTTACAAATACTAAGACCAAAGTAAAAAATTATAAGGTGGAATACACGGACATTGCAAAAGGACATTTTGACTAAAGTGACTGCGTATGAAATGTATTTTTCAAAATTGCTATGACAATAAATTAAAATCAGCGTAATATTCATTGTTAGCTTCATACACGATATTTCTATTCCATTCGGATACAAAAGCAGTTCCAGAATAAAAGATAGAATATTTCAAAGAACAACATGAAAAGCATATACAGTGAACATATATACATGTACTTTTGAGTATTCAAAATAGGTTGTCAATGGTGTTCGAATTACGGCATAAGGACTAAGCATCTCGTACTGCTCTCTATTTATCATTATTTTTCGAAATCATTAGATTTTTTTAATATGTAAATACTAGAGAAACACTTATTCATGTGCGTCATATTCAAAACAATTGCAACAACAGTTTTAGTATTATTTTTCGTTTAAAAAAGATCTTGAAATCGGGTAGACTCAATCATTGAACAATTGAATAGATTTGTTTTTTTACTTATCAGCTTATTTTCTTTTTAAATAAAATGTAGAGCTATTGTCATAGCCTTAGCGCAAGCGTTAGGCATCGGTGTTGGCTTGTGCGTGGCAAACTTTAACCTTGGTCATATCTCTGTTGTTATTAAAGAAATCTTATCGTGTATGATCACCATCACAGGTGCTATAAAGACAATTTAGAGGATAGACTCTGGAAGCGATTTTGTTAGAATTATGCCCTTTTTTCGACATAGATTTTTTTCACTATTCAGCAAATGCATTCGAGCATTACCAGCCGCAGGCTTTGCTCTTGTTTACTTATTCTTTTTATTTGTATCGGTAAGTTGCAATTTGATGACGATCACAATCATGTCAAATTATTACTCTACTTGCCAATATGAAATGATTAAATTTTTTAAAGTTTTCTGTTTTATTTCCAAGTAGATGTGAACCTTAAATAACCTCTATGTATTATACTGTCATGTAGTGGCAAATTGAGAATAGGCCTATGTTCCCGACTTGGTTAAAAGGCACATAAAAATTTCATTAAAATGCTGTATATTTCGCCTAAAGATAAAAATGGACATCGGCCTTCGGACTCTGCTAACCGGGAGCGGATATTTTGTTATTTTACGGCTTTTTTGCGTTGTTTAAAAAATGGTTTTAAAAAAATGTGTTTAAGGAAATAACGTGGAATAATGATGGTCGAATTTCATAAATTTCCTTTAAAAAAAATAAGATATCACTTCAATAACTGGATCAATGAGTCTAACAGTATAACTTCGTTTAAATACCGTTCAATTAAGAGGGGTTATTTTAAAAAACCAAAAACTTTCTTATTTGCATGGAAAAGGTATGCTAATATTTTTATCAGATAGAGTACAATTGTGGTTTGTAAACATATCGAAAAATCAATTTGGTATTCATTGGTAAATTGCATTATGAATATCTATAATGTCTCTCAACTGGTATGTGTTTTAAAGATGTCAGTTGGCAGAGCTTATAAAAGACATTAAGCGAATAAAAATATTTTACCAAGGAACCGTATTATGTTAAAAGATGAGGTCATTACTTAACTTTGATTGCGAAAAAAAAAACACGTTTTCCGCCGTTCTTTATGTTGCTACCGTAATCACAAACAAGCAGTTTAAAACATAAATAATGGAGGAAACGTGACTTTGGAAGGGATAAGAGTAAGGTCCAAAGAAATTACATATCCGGGTTGAAGTTCATTTTGCCAAGACTATTTGTATTTCTGTAATCTTATTCGGTTCCCTTTCCATTAATGATTCTTTGTTCTTATTCTACTTGGATTGCTCCACCTAAAATACGAGGGTCATGAAATAAATATTGAAACTGGTTCTTTATCTCGTCAAATAAACAACATATTACAGTGAAATTTTACATGCATCGACTTCATTCATTTCTGTATTCATTTTCAATTTCGACTAGTCAGTTGCTATAACGTCATGCTGATGACATCATGACGTTAAGCATGGCCACATACATATAGAGAATAGATGGTTGGTGACTTGACATTGAAAAGTTTATCGGGCAAGGCGTAGGAATTTATCTGGTGAACCGGAGGCGAACCGGATAAATTCCGCAGCCGAGTCCGATAAACTTTTCCATCTCAAGTCATCTATCATCTATTCTATTTATCCCGTTACAATCTTTTTTTGTCTATTCGTTATTTATTCACGAAAATTTTATCCGATCCCGATTTACAACTCAGATACTCGGCGAATCCTCATCATAAGGGTGAGTGGGTGGCAGAGGGGGAGTGATCGCTTTTAGGACTTAAGAACTCGATAATTTAAAGGACTTCTAATGCTGTAGCAGGCAAATATTTAACAAAAGAAAATTTGAGTAATACGTACATACCTTAATGATTCAGAAGATATTAATCGAGTGATTTTCGCAATCTCAAACGTCCTTTTTTCTCCGAAGTTTTTTTGTCATGCAGCTAAAAGCAAATCTCAATTCAATGCCTTCCTTACTCTTAATTAGAGGATGGACATAGACTGAGATAAGATGCAAAGCTATTATCTCCGAATTCCTTCTCGGTCGAATAATTCTGCGTTGAATCCATCCAGAAAAATGTTTTCAAATCCTGACCTAGATGAGCTTCCACACAATTTTATAGATTACGTCATCAGTCATGTACTTCGTCATCGATTTGGTCGCGATTTGATTTTAAAATCATATGGAAATCGAAGGAAATATTTTCTTATCAGAAATAGACACTCAAATTCAAAAGAAAAAATGTTAGAGAGGACTGTTTTTAGACCTTATAGCCGCAAAAAAGAAGATCCGGCAGGCCACGTGACCAAGTAACATGATAAAGCTGTCACGTGATCAAGTGACCTGATATCAACAAGTTTATCATACCCCTTATATCAGGCAATATTAATAGCTAGTGACAGGATAAATAAAGATAGCAGAATTGTTACGTCTTGTAAGTGACATTTTTTTCAACGTCAGGATATGGAAATACTGGCTTGCGATGAATCTAATGCAGGGGTTATTTACTTTCTTACTTTATCTTATTTTAATCGATTTAATTTTTCCTCTATGATAAAATTGCATTTTTCAAGAAAAACTCCATTTTACACGATTTAGATCACAGCAACAATATTCGTTCAAAAAAATGATCACATTTGAGTATTTAGGCAAGATTTTTCTCAAAGATACCATCTAACATCTTAAAGAAAGCAGTTTAATACATTATCTTGTTTTAAATCTTACGAGTATATCACTGCAGCATAAAATCTGGATACCCTCCTATTTTCAGAGCGACGTCAGCTGATTTAAGGATGGGATATGCCATGAATTTTGACATAATTTCTATGAAAAATCTGACAGACATTGTCTACAACTTAAGGTACGATACCAAAATACACCCATCTTTGTAAAATGACTATAAAATTCACAGGGAAGTTGAGTATGATATTTTTCGAAGATTGGACCATCGTTAACGTGGTCATTAATACACATGTCATCCCTTTATGTTGCCTAGCAACAAGGGTTCCATACAGTTCACAAAGGTCTGTCAAACATTAGGAGAGATATAGCACTTATGGATAGTGAAACAATACCCTCATAAATATAAACCAGTTCGAACCTAGAGTCCTAGTCTCATTTTTAAGTTGGAATGCGGAGCAATTCCAACTTAGATTTAACAAAACCGCAAAATGAACACAAGATAATTTCATTTCGGGTTTCTTGAGAACACATATCACGTGAACAGGATGTGAATACACTTCGGCCTATTTTGTATATCTCATCTTGACAAAGACATACAGTTTATTTCATCAAAAAGTATTAATGCTGTACAATTACACAACTACCACTTCGTGTTTATTATCAACACGCTAATTTATGTTTTAAACGACATTTATTGAAAGTTGCGTACGAATATATAAGTATCACATGTTTGCATAACTATATTTGGAAATCATGTGATAAATCAAGTCCAATTAGGTCAGCAATTGACAATTAGCACTAGCCAATCACGTGATCTGCTTATTTGGTAATGTCGCGATCTGTTTTCTCAGTATTGTGGCAATAGCACAGACCAATCACGTGATCTGCTTATTTAGTAAGGTCGCGACCTGTTTTTCGTAGAATTATGTTATAGCTTCTTTTAAAGGTATAGTTTCTCTTTCTGAACGACTTTATTACACATTTAACTTTTGACAAGGTGTTATATTGTAAATTTCTGTCTAAGCTACGAAATAAATACCCTTTTTTAAAGTGAATATACACTTTTAAAGTTAATATATATTTTTGCAACATATTGTCGTTTGTTTTCCGTTATATTGCAGTTATCTACATGAATGTTTCATTGTAAAAAATCAATCCTCATCCAATAAAACCCTTACCACCACATCTTTAATTGAATTATGAATATCTTTGCCCAATTGAATTCCAACACCAAGACGATTTGATATTTGAAACAAACCATCTAGTTCAACTTGCTTTCTTCACATTCTTACCCATCAACATGTTTAAGAGCACCATCATACAGTTAGTTACATCGTGAAATTGACATTCATCTCAATAGGAAACATTCTTAATCGCTCACTCAGCGCTCCATTCATTCATTCCAAACACTCACTCAAACCATTCAAAAAACACTCAAAGTTATTAGAAAAATAAGATCAACATGTACATTCAAAATGAATTAAGCAAGAACCAAATCGCGATTTCACTAACATAAATGAAATCTAAAGCGTCTGGTTGGTTCTTGGCGAAATAGAAAGCTATTGATTGAACTTTTATGCATATTTTATATAGGTTTTATATATCGCTAATTTTGTTCATCCTGAACAAAATAAGCGACATCGGATTCCCTCCCTTAAATTTCACTCAAAACTCATGCTTAAATCATTCCAAAATCGTTCACCTATCAATTTCACGATGTTATTAACTGTACCCCAACTCAGAAGAAGAGGAGCATAATTATATTGATTTCATCATGTCTGTCTCTCAGTCCATTGACCTTTTGCTTTCCGCTAGATAAACGGAGAAGCAATTGACCTACAATAACGAAACTTTACACAAATATTGCCCATGACCCAAAGAAATGCGCCATTGTTTCGGGGTCATAGATGTCACGGGCATCAGCAAATTTTAACAGTTAACAGTTTCATAAGTGAACAACCAATATACCCAAATCATAGAACTTGACACAAATGTTGTCAATGACCCAAGAAAGTGCCTAATAGTGGAGTCACATAGGTCGAAATCACAATTGAACTTCGTCCAAAAATTGTCTTGAGATTCCAACTCATGTAGTAAAGGACTTCCCTGCGAAAATAGCTGTTCATCATGGAAAAATCATTTGCGACACTTCTAATTTAAAATGTAATTGATAACCCAAATGGAGCAGAAGTTTATTGAAAAATAACATAAAAACTGTTTGGAGTTTATAAGGTCGCCTGTGTGTCCATTAGTCGGCTGTATGGTCCGTATCGTTTTCTTCCTTTTTAGCTCACCTTACCACAACGTGATCAAGGGGAGCTTTAGGATCACCCTGACTCCGTCGTCCGTCGTGAGTCGTCACCCTTCTTAAAACTTCTTCTTCTCCTAAACCGCTGGGCAAATTTCAATGAAACTTTGCCAGAATGTTCCCTGGGTGACCCTTTTCAAAATTGTCGCTATATTCTAATTGGCCAATAAATATGGGTATGGCAGGGCGGGGTTTATTTTGAGCCCAAAATCTTTGAACGACATCTCCTCCTGAACCACTGGGCAGATTTCAATGAAACTTTGCAAGAATGTTCCTTTGATGATCTTCTCCAAACATTGTTGGCAAAATTTTCATTAGCCCATAAATATGGGCGTGGCAGGGTAGGGCTAGTTTTGAGTCTCCTCTGTAATGAATGGGTTGACAGGGTCTATTATGACTGCTTATAATTGCCGGAATGTCTCCTCTTCAACAATTAGGCAAGTTTGAATAAATCTTTGCCAGAAAGTTTCTTGGATAAGATCCACTGGACCAATCGAATTCAGGTGAGCGGTTTAGGGCCATTCTGTCCCTCTTGGTATAATTTTTCTTCCATCAGATTCAGGCCTGTATAGCGATTCAGTGGTTTAAGCGTCTCTCGTTGTTGAAATACATTGATTTATATACGCCCGTCAAAAGACGAGACGTAATATGTGATCACCTGTGGTGGGTGGGAGGCGTCAGCTTCGCTAGTAGCTTGAGGTCACCGTCTCTCGAACGCATTCCAACTTATCAGTACTTTCAGTACTTTGATTTATTGGATGACCTACGTAAAGCTTGTACATGATCAACAATGGTACCGTATTATGGTTAAATGTCGAGGTCATTACTTAATTTTGATTGACAAAAAAAAGCATTTTTCGTCATCTTACTCAGAGGCATTGGACCATTGACATGTTCAGAGACAAAAATATGCAAATTAAAAATCTAAAATGCTTGTCTTTCTAGTTAAAAAGCAAATAAGCACCATTGAAAAGTCGGCCAATTGCGTATTTTGGTTATCTTGAACTGAGAACCGAAAGGTTTTTAATCACTGTTCATAAGATATTAATGTTCTGTTGTGAAAGGATGTTAGAAACTGATTATGCCTGTTGATTTGTCTGCCGATGGTTTTATTTAGAAAAAAAAATTTTTACATTGATTGGAAACAAGTTCTTACAACTCCAATAATTCCCTCTCGATTCTATTTCCTGGAAACTTCATCAATGCTCATGCGCCACAGACACATTCAATTCCAGTTTGTTCTGACGAGTTTCTAGATTCACACTTATTTCCTATTGCATAAAGTTAAACGCGTTTTTATTTAAGTAGTGGTTTTATTAAGAAATGCACAACTTTTGCTTCACTTTTGTGGGTTCTTTAGTCACATTTGCTTTAAATCTATTCATTGAACCTGTATGCATATTACATTGAAGGGAGGTAATTAATATCGCTATTTTTGTTCATCTTAATTTCACTCAAAACTTGCTCCACACACTCATTCATTTTCACTCCAAAAACTATCCGAAATCATCCATCTCGATAATTTCACGACTTTGTAAACTGTAAATGAAATCCATACATTATTTTTACTCCAAAAAACGCGCTCGATAAAATTTCATTTCTACAGAACGGATCGACGCATTGTGTTAAATGAGTCCAGTTTAGAAAATGGTGAAGTGAAGAAACGGGGATTCTTATCATTTTGTAATTTCACTGGTTTGTTGGTTTCGATTACCAAGTGATAATAAATTATTTTTATTGATAATCCAATAATAAGCATTAAATAAATCATTTTATAATATGACCTACGTCGCGGGAGTGAAACAAACCCGTTGAATATTTTTGATATTACACGGGTGTTATTACAATAGTGGAAAATTTATGCAAATGAGCTCAGAACGAAAATTACGTCATAATGTATCTATTGTGGTGTCAGTTTTAATAGGCGGTACAAGCTTGGCGGAAAATTGAAATGTTGAATTTCAAGAATCTCGACGATTTTACGCAAAAAGTCGGGTCAAATTATAAATAGAAATAAAATGTGTGCTAATGAAATGCAGAACTTATTGAACTCGTCATCTAAAACAGATAAAAACTCGGCACAGTTTTGATGACTCGTTTAATAAATTCGGTATTCCATGACCACTCATTCAATATCCTCTTTACAATTATGTTAAGGTACACGTTTTTGAAGGCACCTAATTCGTACCCAAAGCGGAGAAAAGGGTTGCAAGCTAGAGTTAAACCAAAATCATTTTATATAACCTTTGGCAAAAAAAAAATAAGTTTAATTACAAGTCACGTCTACGATCACAGTCTTACATAAAATGCGTGCAATGAATGATATGTAAGGACCTTCTTATATGAGTATTCAATGTAAAATAAAGGTCGTTGGCGATGACTGATGACATGGCTCAGAACGAACAGTGTCCTTAGTAATAATGGGAGCCTATATTTAATCCCTTCGAGAAAAATGCTTATCTGTGAAGATAAGATAAGTCACTATGAGATTAGGCATATTTTGAGTCGGCAAGACAAGGTAACAAAATAACAAAAACTTAAAGAAGCGTTTGAACCGACTATATAACGATAAAATAAATAACAATATGCGCTACCTGAAAAACAAAATAAAACTGGAACCAAGTTGTTAATTATTTTGTTATGTGCTAGGAAATTGAAATATTGTCCGCAATGCATCTAAAATATCAACCAACAAACAATGGTCAAGAGCAACACAAAAATGAATAACGCTTAACTGATAAAGAAGGCGTTGACCCCCAGAAATGAAAAAAAATATGTTTAGTTCAATATAAAAGTAGATAGTACAACTCGAGAATATTAAGGTCCCGATTGAAAGTTTATTTATAGTTTTAAGGCACATGTGACAATCACTACCGAATAAAAGAGGGTTGTTCATAAAATTCATGCCTGAGACTTTAAAAATTACATGCTTGGGGACATTTCTCTCTTTAGCACATTTAATATATTCCGTTACCAATACACATTTTTATCTTGTTACTGTACAAATATCCGTGTGATTACATCCCGTATGATATTTCTTATGATATCACATAGTTATTTTTAGAACAAAGATATAATGCGGTTATTTTTAAAAAACTTGCATTTCAGTTAGAAACATCGACGGAAACAAGACAAATAGAGGTTATAAGATAAATATTATACGTTCTTAGTGTATTGTATGAAAAAATATCTAACTCGGTTGTGAGAATTGATAATTGTCTCGGCCGAGCCTCGACAATTAATCAATTCTCCCAACCTCGTTAGATATTTTTTCATACAAAACACTAAGTACGTATTATATATGTACCTCGTCTCCCACTGTTGGTCTTTCTCTTGGTCCCTGTCGTTTTCTGTCTCTACATTTTAAGGAATCAATTTACGCCAAGGTTATTAAATGAAAGTTTAATTAACGCCCCCTGTTTTTTTCTTCAAATTTGGTATCCCTTTATTTGTATCGTAGTAGTCAATTTATTTAACATGTCGCAGTGTAAGCCATTTCTCAGAAAAAAACACACACACAAAAATATATATATTTTTTTTAATTAACTGAAGGTCGGTGGATTTAAGCATACTCTCCTTACCTACCAGAATCAATCTACAATAAAGGTAGGTAATACTTTTTTCGCTTTTATTTTAAGATGCCACATGTGAAACATTGAATTTAATTAAAAGAAACTTTTGATAATTCAGTAAAGCAAACCCTTAATATGATCTGTCTCGCGAAAAGGGACTATATTGGAACTCCGTAGAATTAATGTTTCAAAAGAACGGATTCAAGTACAGGTTAACCTGAAGTCGCAATTCAACATTTTTCTCTCAGGAAGTTATAACGATCATCCTATATTCGGAAAATGAGGCAAACCAGAAACGTTTCGAACATAGTCAGTCTGCGCAATCCGCACAGCCTAAATAGAATCGACACTTAACGAACTTCCCAGATGGTCTCTTTTCGCGTAACGGGACACTTATAAATCTCTATTTGGAAGTAGTAAATATATAGAGAACCTAACGTTTTATTGTATCTTTTGTTAGAGCGGAAACTATGTACAAAGACGATAGTGAAATACGTTTTATTAAACGCCCGTCAAAGACGAAACGTATTATGGGATCAGCCGTAGCGTCCGGGCGTCTGATGTCCGGGCGTTCGGATTCCCGGTCGGAGTCAACGTCTTTGTCCGGAACATAACTCTGTAACCTCAAATAAGTTTTACTTGAAACTTGGAAGATATATTTTTCTCTTCATTATTACGGAGTATAGAGAACCATAAGACAAGAACCAAGAACCATAACTCTACCTGGCCTAGTTTTTTTATTATTGTCCCTTGTTGCTTTTCATACTTGGATCATGACGGGGCATATCTCTATAAGTAAAGGTGTTGTGATCACAAAAGTTCATGTGCAGATAGAATTCATCAAGGGAAAATGCAATGCAAAAGAACAAAAGCTCGGCTTTTTTAGTGATTGTCCTTTGTTGTTATTCATACTTGTCCGGTGCATATCTCTTAAAGTATTTGAGCTTTGATCATGGAACTTCATTGGTAGATTTATCTCACATCTTACAGCCTAACCAAATAATTCTCTGTTAAGGGACCATCTGGGATCTTTGTAAAATAAATACTTGAACAAAGAGATTGGTTCTAGAACAGGTAAACCAGAGGTCGCATTTCAAAAATTCTTTTCACGGGATGGTAGATTGGTTATCCAAGAGTCAGAAAATTAGTAAAGTGCGAAAGGTTCGACCCTAGTCAGTCTGCGCAATCCGCGCAGTCCGACAAGGGTCGACACTTTACGAACTTTACATGATGGTCCCTTTTCGCGTGACGAGCCTTAAATAAATAATAAATAATAAAGAGAATGGCCGCCACCATAGCGCAGTTGGTTAGGCATAAGACTTCCAATCTGGAAGTCGTGGGTTCGATCCCCGGTGGCGGCAAATATCCTTTCCGACGTTTGTCTCTCACCAATGGGTAGATAATCGTAAACCTATGTGAGATAGCAGTCGGGGGCTAGGAAAGGGTGTAATGGTAGTACAGGTGAAAGAAATACCAGGAATCCATTGTTAGGAGCTCCGACCGCCGCGATATAACTGCGAAATTGTTGAAAGCGGCGTAAAACCCATTCAAAAAAAAAAAAAAAAAAAAAAGAATGGGAGAATTTATGATGACGAGGCTTTTATGTTATTTCTCACAACGAGACCGGGTAAAATTGATATCTAGTACACTAACATGTTATTTAGTTATTTCATAGGACACTAGCTTATTATTTTATTTTTTAGGACACTAACATGTTCTTTAGTTTATTGAGACATGAAGATTTATGACTGGTAATACCATCAGACCTCACCCTCTTTCATTTGCATGTTCCCCACGAAGGAAACGAACGGCATATGCCGGGTAACGACACCTTGCTATGTTTCAATTTTAATTACACTAAGATGTCCTTAATTTTAGACAAGCCGCATATTTTAATAAGTTCATCGTATAGTTTATAATTAAGGAAATTCTCTCGGCTTTTTCCCATTTCAAAACTTTTCTTAAAACTTTATTTTTTGCAAAGATTTATTTTTTTCCGATTTTTAAAAGAAAAAAATGGGTCACAGTATCAATATATTTTTACTCGGAGTCTTTCGTAAAAAAGTGTACCAAAATATCTAATGCACTTGAAATCTTGCCATTGAATTTCTTTGAAAATTACACCCTTGTTTTTAGGCTTTTTGGACAAATTGTTATTCTAACAACCAGTGGTTCAGAAGGAGATTTATATTTTTTCATTATGACAACCTATTCCACTAAATTATTAAAATGATATGGAAGAATTTAAAGCAAAAGGAAAGTATGACATCTTTAGTTGGTCCTTGATAGAATCATATTTCATTTGATATTGAGAGCTACTTATATATGCTTCAAAGAAAAAAAAAGTATAGTTCTATTTTATTTTTTTCTTTTACTCTCAAAAAAGATGTGTACATATTTTGACTTGTTTAAATAAAGGGAGGTAATTCACAAAAAAATCATTCAAATTTCAAAACAAATATTTCAATATTGGAAATAACGAATTTGTTAATATTTTGTTTCACGGATATGACAAAGGCTTTCTTTTTTACCATTTTCATACGTTTTATTTGCTTCCTCTGCGAAAAACAGACAAGGGGTGATGTTGAGTATGTGCTTGTCGTTTTCTCTAAATGCACTTAAATGCGAATACCGCGATGATGCTCTTAAAAAAAAAATTAGCGATAAAGATAACGTTTTAAATTTATACAATTTTTAGCATGTGTTTTTATCCATTAGGTAACATTTCAATAGTAAAAGTATCTGAGTATAACGTTTGTTGATATTGATCTTGCAAGTGTCTTAATTTGATAAATATACCAACATTTGATATAGCGGTTTGGATACAGTCAAAACTCTGTTTGCGACCAAACGATTTCATTAAGAACCCTCTAGTAAACGAGCAGCCTCTAATTTCTAGAACGAGAGAATCGCACTGAAATTCACCGAAAAAGCAAACATCTATCTTAGGCTTACGCTCGAAGGATTGCTATAGTATTGGTGACGTCGTCGTTGTCGTTGTCGTCTTTATTGTTGTCGTCGTCGTCTCGCGAAAACTTTGACATTTTGAGATAACTTTTGAATGGTAAGTGATAGAGCCTTAAACACATGATGATTGCCTGGCACGCCCTTTCTGTTGGTGCTAAGTTCAAGGTCATCAGTCAAGGTCAATGTCACTTAAGGTCAGAATTTTGAAATAAATAGAACTAAAATTGGCTATTACTTTTGAATGGTAAGTGATAGGCCTTCATATTTCAAATGATGATTGCCCGGGACACGGCACTTGAAACTTAAAAACACATCTTCACCATCAAAAGAGCAACCCTTACTATTAAAATAATGCCCCTTTTCGACTAAAAGTATTAGTTTTTTTCACAATCCAACACTTAACATCTGAGCGTAGGTATTGTGTGTGTATTAGTAGGATTTAGGTCCCTCCGTGCTCTAGGCATATATGGTATGGACCATGAGAGAGAAAGAAGCGGATACAAGGAGATCCGGGTTCATAAGCCCCTAGCTCTTCTACGAAAAGACCTCCTTGGTTCTTTAACGTGCCCAGTGTAAAGCACCGATACACGCGAAGCTACCTCTGGGTTTCCTACCAGTTCACATCTAGTTGGGCGGAGGATAGCAAGTATCCTTGAAAATTCCTGCCGCGTTCGGGATTCGAACCACGGACCTTAGGATTGGTAGTCTTGTGTTTTACCACTAGACCACCGAGCCTGAGCGTAGGTATCCGTAGGCGGTACTCTAAAAATGTCTCTTAAGCTATTCCTGTATGCAGCCATTCCTTTTGGATGCAAAAACGTTTGTGAACGTTTTGAAATTATATCCTGTTTTGCACGATGTTAAACTTTAAATGTGATTCTTCCGATTTGAGACTTGTTTCTTATCTCAGACGTCAGTCCTTTGGCGTTCTCTTTATTGGTCGCAGTTTTCACGCTTTTTGATTTACTACATGTTATATTACGTAAGGAATACATATTCTGTCGACCCAGCTCGCGTGAAAAAGAATCCAAGATCGGCGCTTGTATGATGCACACTAGTTCAACTTGTTACTGGCCGACTTTTCCTTACACGCAAACGTAAAAATGACTTATTAATATTCTCTTGATATTATGTCGCATTTGATCACGTATACATAATTAAAACGAAAAGCCAATTTATGATAATTTCAATGTCCTTGACCTTTGTCATGCCGAACTTGGAATACTCCGTCTTTGGCATGAACTATCCGTAAACAAAGATCAGTTTGTACTTATTTACTGTCTTATCTTATTCTATACCACCCGATTCCCCTTTTTAGCTCCACTGGCCGTATGCCAGCTAGCTAACATCATGGCGATGTGTCCGTCGTACGTACGTGCGTAAACTTTTCTATATACATCTTCCCCTCTCAAACCAATGGGTGGATTTTGACGAAACTTGGAAGAAAGGATCATTAGATGACCCTCTTCTAAAGTTGGATTCGAAATTTGGATTGACCCCCAAAATAGTGGCGTTGCATGGATGGGCTAATTTTTATTATGAATTCTTTTTAAAAAAAAATCTCCCCCCAAACCATTGGTCTGATTTCTATGAAACGTAATAGAAATGTTCCTTGGCTCACCCTCTTTTAAAGTTGTTCAAGAAACTTGGATTGACACCAAAATATAGGCTTGACAGGGTGGGGTAATTTTCCCTAGGTAAATTTTTAAAAGTCTTCTCCTCATAAACCATTTGCCCTATTTCAATGAAACTTGACAAGAATAAACCTTGGGTGACCCTCTTCTAAAGTTGATCAGAAAATTTGGATTGTCTCCCAAATATGGGCGTGACAGAGTGGGGTTAATTTTCTCAATGTAAATCTTTAAAAATCTTCTTCTCCCAAACAAATTGACTGATTTCAATGGAACTTGACATGAATGATCCTTGGATTGACTCCCAAATATGGGTGTGGCAAGTGGGGGCTTATTTTCAATATAAAATGTTCTTCTCCCAAAACAATGGACCGATTTCTACCAATCTTAACACGATGCTATTCCTTGGGTTAATCATCGCCTGGCAGAATTTTGATTTGTCCATAAACGGGTAGCGGGTTCACAAAAACCGTTTTCCAATGCTATATATAGTACTATTTCACTGTTAAAGATAAATTTTTGGCCTCTTCGCAAATTTCCTTGTCAGCATCCGCATCTGATTGAGTTTCTATGTGATAGATATTTGAAAGCCAGTGGAGCGATACATGCCCTATTAGAACTCTTGTAAAGATTTATTATATTTTGTTTCAAAATAAATACTTACTCAAAATAAGTTCATCCAGTGCTATCAGCATTTTGATTTCGATGCTATCTTCCCAAGATTATGTTCAACATGACTTATGTTGAGCATTGATTTGACTTGTTAAGGGAAATGATAATGGAGAGGGGGGTTGATTACTCACGAATGATGGGGGAATGGACCGACCCTACAGTATCTGATTGGTGAATGCGCAAATATTGAGTTTTGCTCTAATTTGTCCGGATGGCTGCTACCACTGGCATAGTTGCTGATTAGGCAAGAGATTCTAAATTTTCAATAACGGTGCGTCATTAATTCGATCCCAGTTGTCGGCACAGATCCTTTCAAACATTGGTCTCCTTATAATGTGTAGATAATCGTAAACATTCATGGGATAAAATGAAAATTGGGGGCTAGAAGGCGATAAACTTATAGTGTCTGCGTGAAAATTAACATGGATTCATTGAAAAATGTCTGCTTTGCTAGCTTTCTGTTCTTTCAGTAATTTGATTTTCTTTTCGTTTGATATGTCAAAAGCAAAAAGAAAAAGAAAAGAAAATCGTTGCTGATTCAAACCGCCAAAAGTAGACTTCGTATGACTGGGTAAGTAAGGAAATATTTTACGATTCTACAAAAACATAGTCCCCCGGGTTAAGACGAAGCTTAAATACCGATCTTCCTCGATGGTAACTGTAATCATCTGTTAATTCATTCGTTGAATAAAGGTCGAACCATGTCAATAATAATTAGTTATATGATATATGATAAAGAAATATATCTTATGAATACGTCTTAATACGTCGAATGTCAATGACCCCCTCCTACATGCAAATGAATAAAGCTTAATTGTTGTGGTGTCGAATATTAAAATGACCAGTTATAGCCTGCCTCCCTTAAATCCTACGATGATTTCTGATGGCATTCTTTGTTAATGATCGGCATCCAAGCTAGAATTGTTCCTTAGACTATTACAAACAAAATAGGGGTGGATGCCGAGTGAGATTTTTCGATTTAAGGTCACAGTGAGGTCAAAGGTCTATCAGTTCAAAAATAAAAAAAAATAGCTTGTAGCTAAACCAAAATTATTTTGGTCAACACAAAATGAAAGCAATGTGAACGAAATAAAATAAATTGAATCAGAATTTGTCAGAGTCTCACCCCAGGGCCTATGTTGTCCTTTTTAAACAGTATTTTACCAAATTTATGCTAAAAATGCTCAGGCAAACAACAAAATAAAGCACAATACTTAACAAAATTTTGAATGAACATTAGTAAAAGTTTATTATTACATACATATAATCCAAGGCATTCTTGTAACCAAAGGTAGCCATGCTTAAAATATTCTAGACTACTTCAAACAAAGTTAGGATGCATGCGTAGTGTCTGTTTCGAATTTCAGATCAGAATGAGGCCACAGGTTAGGTACGTTCAACTATGGGGAACTGGCAAATACGTGCAACTGATGCACATTGTACATCATTAATTATCTTTAGAATTATGACAATAGGAACTAAATCAAATGCAAATAAGTAAAAATGAAACCAAGGCTCACCGCAGCCTCTCAGTTGAGAAACTTTACCGTATTTCTGCTAAAAGGCGCCCCGGCGCAATGCAAAACAAAGATATAACACAATACTGTGTCTAAACATGATGGAACACAATGCTTTATATAATTGTCATATACATGTTATTCAAGACACTTCTAAGGCTCATAAAGTTTTTGATATACAGCTTCTATTATCACACACCTTCTAATAAATGTCCATATGTGACTTCTTTCCGAAACATGTTTGTATCCTTTTAAAACTGTCCAAAGGTCGACCAGTGGAAATTGCACTGATTCTGTATACTGGATAGCCTCCAAGGCTACTTCTACAGGATAAGCACATCCTTCATGCACATTAAATCATGAAGATCTGACCAGCCTTTAAACACTTCTTCATGCTTATCTGTTTAGAAAACCATGCACTTTTCCAGTCTACTTGAGCGAATGGTCGTCGCCCTAATCGAGAGGCTAGTTCAGTTACTTTTGTTTTGGAAAATATTTATCCTCTGCATTTTTGGGCTAACTATTCGTAGAATATGGAGGTTATTCAGGTCAATCAGGCGTCGATGTAATGCTTTGGTTAAGTGTTTACGTTCAAGTGTATCAAATCTCTGTTTCTGCTAAAGCTATTTCTTTGAAACTTTGCACATGCTTCTGCGACCTTAATACCAGCCTCTAGACAAAAATTCATTACTCTGATATTGTATTTAGTGGAATTTTAATCCCTTTTCAGACTTAGAAATCTTGGTTAAGTTTCCGTGCAACTGTTTTATATCAGTTGTATCTCTGTTTCTATTAAAACTTTTTCTTTGAAACTTTGCACACGCTTCTTTGACCATAATACTAGCCGCTAGACAAAGATTCATTAATCTGATATTGAATTTTAACCCTTTTCAGGCTTAGAAAATCTTTGTTAAGTTTTTACGTGCAACTGTTGTTTATCAGTTATACCTCTATTTCTACTATACCTTAAACTTGGAAACTTTGCACATGCTTCTGTGAAAATGAGATCAGCCCGCAGACAAAGATAAATAACTCTGTAATCTTATTTAGTGGATTACTAACCCTTAGCGGCTTTTAAATTCTTGGTTAAGTTTTTACGTGCAACTGATTTATATTTGTAATATCTCTTTTTCTACTAAAGCCATTGCTTGGAAACTTTGCACATGCTTAAGTTATCATAATATCACCCTTTAGATAAAGACTCGTTTCTCTGAAATTGATTTTGAAGGAAGTTTACCCTTTCTTGAACTTAGAAATTGTTGGTTAAGTTTTTATATGCAATTGATGTTTATACATCGTAACATGTATATAGTACCTCTGTTACTACTAAAGCCTAGCTTGGAAACTTTGTAAATGACTCTATGATTATAATATCAGCCTCTAGACAAAAATTCATTACTCTGATACTTGTTTTAAACCCTTTTTGAACTAGAAATTCTTTGTTAAGTTTTACGGACAACTTTTGTGTATCAGTTATATCTCTGTTTCTTCTGAAGCTTTTGCTTGGAAACTTTACACAAGCTTATTTGACCATCAATTTAATGCCCAGACAAAGATTCATTTCTCTAACTTGCATTTAATGGAATTTTTAATGTTGATATTGATTTGCTGTACTATACGTCACTAGGAATAGTCGAGCTTTGCTGTCCTCAGACAGCTTTTGTTTCTGCAACTCGGATGTAAATGAGCTGTAACAAGACTTATGCAATTGTATCTCTGAGGATGCCCACTCAGTGTCACTCAATGAGTCAATCCTATCTAACACATCAATATTGGCAAGATCTCAGAACAGTCTCCGCTTTCGCATACACCCTCTCACTTTCTTTTTTCCCATCCTCGCTACCAACCCTTGATTAGCAACTACGTAAAAACTAAAAATTGGTAAATAAAATCCATGTTTTCACAAGCATAATTGAATTACGAAAGCATATGATGACATAGAAAGCTATCCATAGAATCTGTATGCATATTTTAACAAAGAGAGGTAATAAATATCGCTATATATCTGAACAAAATTATTGATATCGGATTACCTCGCTTTAGTTTCACCCAAAACTCGCCCACACTATCGTTCAATTTCATTTCAAATCAATCAAAATCATTCATTCAGTCAATTTCCAGATGTTCTTAACTGTACTAAGTAGCACAAAATCAGCAGGGTTCATTGACAAATCACGGTATAACCAAGTCTTAGTAACACATTTTACACGAAAAACATAAATGTTTGTAACATATTTATCACCTTATCAGAATATAAAAAATCTTTTGACTTCAAGACAGTGAGATGGTTTGTTTTGTAGAATGAGTGCATGTCACCTAGCGTCCGAATCAAAAATACTCAAATCATGTCGTTTTGTAGTGCTGTATTTACTGATACAGTGGCTAGCAGTATGCACAGGATAATCAAAATGGTGTTATTTACCTATTACAAACCTTTTTAACAGAAATCTAGAACTCTTCTTAATATTGAAAGAACCAATTTACATTTTTTAGGAAATATTTTGCAATGTTAGGTACCAAGCAAGTTCAACCGATTCCATTAGCCTAAGGTCGGAGTACCGACCTGAATTTTAGTTGATAAAAGCAAAATACTATCCAAATATTCCCAGACCCTTGAACAACATAGAGGACACAATCACAAATGAAAAAATGCATATGACTGAGGCATCATGGCAAATGCCGTTGAAAAAAAACCTGAAAAATGTCCAAATATTCAGATATAAGTCGTTTTTCGCCTAGAAAGTTCATTTTTTTTCTATCCCATAAAAGTCAAAATATTCACAAAAAGTCATCTTTTCTCTATAATAATGTCTTCGATGCAGTTTACAGAATATTTAGCACACTTATAATTAATAATACAGCATGTATAGCAATTAAAAATATCACAATGAGGATTTTAATACGAAAGTGCACCTGTTTGACCTTTGACCTTGCTGTGACCTTAATTCGAAATTTCAGACTGGGCATCCACCCTGGGAGGCTTTGTCATACCTCAAAGAATATTACTAGCATGAATGCCGAGCATTAACAAAGAATGCCACCAAAACAATTTTCTAGAGCCCTTACAAATTATGGTCGGTAAACTATTATCAAAAGCATTGAAGGTTTATTAACTCACGGATTTAGTCGTGCGGACGAGGATTTTTTAGTTAATTACATTTTATTCCTTATCACTTCATTAGGCTACTTTCTAATGTTATCAACAACGCAGTTTTCTGACGGTATCTGCATGCACATTTTCTGTAAGAAAGTTTAAATAATTCCATTTCATTAATAATATGCGTGCATGAATAATGAGAAATTGTTAAATCCATATGCTACGAAGATAGGAATACTAATTATACGCTGTCGCATGATAATCCGTGAAGCTATATTTTGGGAAATTTGGGGACAAGGCGAATATGATTTTTATGACTGTCACGCGAAAAGAGACCATCTGAGGAACCATCTAGGAATATCTTAAATTAAATACCTGAAATAAATATAGTATATAGAAGTCGGTCCAGCCCTATGTTCAGGATGACAAAAAATGTGCAAACAGTTTGCAAATTAAAACCCGCTTTGCACGCAAGTTGACGTGCAAAGCGAGTAGTAATTGGCTAACTGTTTTCACCGTTTTGTCATCCTAAACGCAGGCTGTAAAAGTTAAGCGGAGGCCGCAGTTAATTTTAACTTTTAACGAAAGGAAGGGTAATCTTTCTTAATTAAGAAAATTTGACTGCCGCTCGATGGTCTAGTGGTTAAAGGCACGCGACTCGCGACATGGGGTTCTGTGGTTCGAGCTCCACTGTAGCGGGGTGCTAATAGGCAAAACACTTAATTTTAAGCCCTTCGTTGGAAATATAACTTATATAAACTGGTATAAACTAAATTAAGAAAATATGCCAAGTCCGAAAAGTATAGATCTTACACAACCTGGTCAACTGTCCTCGCTGTCTGACTAGGATCGACGTTTAAAGCTATATTTGAGACCAATCACACGAAAAGAGACTTAATCTGGGATCTCCGCGAAACAAATATTTCTTAAAAAAGATTGGTTCTAGTGTAGGTCAACCAGACACGGCATATCAAAAGTTATTTCACATGAAGGTAGATTGATCCTTTTAGATTCAGAAAATTAGTAAAGTGCGGTAAGTTTTGACCCTATTCAGACTATGCAATACTCACAGTCTGACTAGGGTAGGCACTTTACGCATTTACCAAGATTGCCTCTTTTCGCGTGACGGATAACATTTTCATTTGCGCGTCACATTTTCCCTTGATTTTTCTTTGTCCGGGATAGAGACATGTTCGAGGGTTTAATATTGTGTGCGGTTTCATCAAATCACATCGTTTTTAAGGAAATCATTTTATGTATGAATTTTTCTAAAGAATGCATTTCAAATTAAAAACATAACATCCTTGAAAACGATTTAGATATTCTAAGAAAATGTTTAAAAAAAAAAAAAGAACTAGAAGAAAAAAACTGATGACAAAGGATCACTGTGAGTCATTTCTCAGATTGAGGTTAAAATTAGTTTGTAACTTCATAATTTTAAGCAACTAGTTTTCGCACAGACATACTAAATGTTTTTCGAAATTTCGGTAAAATGAAGAAAAATCCTCGTTACGCCAATGGATTACAATCAGTGTCTTCGCGAAATGAAAGCCAGGCCGACAGAAAATTTCTACTTAATTTATTTAAGGTAGTGGACCCGTAATAGTTCCGCAACGTCTGGAAAGTAAAGAACTTTAACAGTGTTAACCGAGGTTTCCTAATGATTTTCATTAGGAAACCTCGGTTACCATTGTGAAAGGAAATGCGGTCCAAAATTTTGCGGAACTATTACGGTTCCACTACCTTAAAGTACAATTATCACAACGCACGGGACAAAGAACGGGGAAAGTTGTAAACAACCTGAATCATTCCGTGAAACATTGAAGAAATGCCTGATAGTAACGGTCAAGGTGAACTTGACCTGCTTGAAGTAGCGTCTTAACACTTTGCTGTTTAATCCCTGCTTTTTACGTGCCTATGATTTTATGATTGAGAAAACATTGTGAAAAAAGAAGAAATTGCTTCTGACAAGCAATTTCTTCTTTTTTCCACACTATTTTCTAACCTACTGAAAGGTTATATTTCAAATTAAATCCACTTTAAATTTTCGTCTGCAAAACCTTTGATTTTGGACAGGTCCAAAATTTTGTAAAACAGGAAAGGGTTAAAGTGAGTTAGTGATACTGAGGTACTGACCTCCCCGTATAACTCTGCGATACAGTTGAACAAATCATGAAATTGACAAGGTGAATTTGATTCTAGACTGACTCCCGCTCAACTGATCTAAACGGTATTGTGAAAAGAGAGCCATTCATTATTTTCCATCAGCTTATCGTCGTTGTAATTCCAAAACCACGTAACCAGATATTGTTTAAAGCTGTAGTTACGAGATTTTTTAAATAACACCAACGTTATATTCCTCTTACTGATCGATCATGGGAGATAATTGAATAAGATATTATAGTTAAATATAAGTTGTGTACCTTGCTTGTTTTGGACTAATCACTAACTGACAGCCTAGAGGCCAGTTTTTTGTTATTGTTGTTGTTGTTGTCTTCAGAACGAATCGGAATTTTAAATGGAAATTATGAGAGGAGATGCAATATTTCGATTTTTTCCAACTGGACGAAATTTGCTTTATTAATTACCTCCCTTTATTAAAATATACGTACATTTTTGTATGATCCAACTAGACAGTATAAATCAACCCCATCCAATTAAATCATAAAAAGATTTGATCGATATGAATTATGGTAAATGCAGACACATAGAGGGCCATTTTAGGTCCAAATTTTAAATTGTCTGCAAGTCATGCCATATGCGATAAAACTTAACTTTTAAGTACCCGCTTTCATATTTCGGTCATAAAAAAGGGTTTTTATAACGTAGAGTTGACGTCATGACGTCATCAAGGGGCCGACCCCTTTTTAGGGACCAAATACAGTAATTGTTCATTTTTTCGGAAATAATAAACCGATTTTTATCCCGAAAACGCCATTTGCTTCGTATAAAGACGCCTGATATTATGTTTTGATTGATATTAAGATATAAGTGTAAGAAATAAACTTAAGTGTACCGTATTAAATGTTAATACCTCATGCGTTGCTGTTTTCGAGTACAGTTACTGAAAATATTGCCTTTTTACTCGAAAATTTGTCCGGTGACCTATGCTTAAATTCAGTTATGTTGCTGCCAAACCACTCCCCTAAAGATTTTTGTTATAAAAAACTTGTGTCTTCGGGTTAGATTTTTTGTAAAATTCGATTCCGCGAAGATATCGCAAATCAAAGGATGTTTCAACGTCGCGTCAAATGTTCACAAAAGCTGTCTTTTAAAATGGATAAAACTTAAATGAAATTGTGTATTTCTTAAAATCACATTCAGATTTAATAATTCTGAAGCCTATATTTTACAATAAACCTCAATTTCAAATATGTTAGAATACGTTATTGCACGGAGATTGACTCCAAATAAGTACAGTACCGATAGTTTTTGTGCGACGTCGAATTCGACGAAAAATTTTGCAACAACTTCACGAAATCGAATTTTATAGAAAATCAAACCCGAAGACAAATCATTTTTATTGGATTAAAGTAAAGCATATTCCTTTCTCTTCAAAATAACAAAAACTCAGCATAGGTCACCGGACAAAATTTTGAGAAATTTCTATTCGTTTACAAAAGATGAAATGAAAAAAGGAACGTCAAATCTTAAAATTCGCGAAATTGACAGCGTTTCGTGTCTGTTTTTTATTTGAATGTGCGCAGAATTAAACGACTAGCTCGGGCGTTCTTGGACTTACGAAATGAAACTTTTTTCGTAAAAATCGGCCCATTTATTCAGAAAATATTTGCAAATACTGATTTTGGCGGGTCGAAAGGGGTTGGCCCTTTAATGACGTCACGACGTCAAATGAACGAGCTACGGACCCTTTTCATAGCGTGTTAGCTAATACCCGCATTTCTAATATAAATCTCAGCAATTATTGTGAGATTTTATGAAAGTCGAAAATTCGACAATGCTATCTGTTTGCAGTTACCTTAAATATCGATCGTTTTGAATAATTTCCACGTGTTCTTTTTAAATTTAGAGCGTTATTTGAATGATTTGAGTTACTATTTGAAATGAATGATTGGAGCGCTGAGCGAGCGATTTAGAATGGTTTGGTCGGGGTCAGCGTCAATCTAACGATGTTATTTACTGTACTGACCGCTGTGTAGAATTTTCTGTCTCACCACCTGTTCGACAGATGAATGTATTAATTAACGGATGTGTTTGAGAGTAAGGTTTTCTCCGTAATGGTATGCTATTTGTTTAATAACCTTCCATAAATTATGGATGAAAAAAAAGTCGGATTACTGTTTTTATCTGGAAAATCATGTTTTCAGTTTCTGTTATTTTTGAAAAACATAAAGAGTTAGAAATCTTATTTATGATTTATGTGTACTTAGACGGGCACCCCTCCTGCTTCAGAAACTAGACATTGACTTTATATTACATTTTTTCAATAATTAACCTATATTCAAGAGACGGCTACCAGTCTAATCTGAAGTAAATGAATGAGCAACTCAACTAAGAGAAAGTGTATTTTTTGTGGCTTACATTCCTTACATTCAGTATCATTTTTTTGAGAATATGAAATGTAATTTTGTTAGGTAAATAGTGAAACATAATGGTGTACCGTATCAAATTGAATACTAACTGACAGCCTCTGAGCCAGGATAACATGTACTGTGTTTATGCCTTTGATTTGGCCTTCAAAAATATATATATATATATATATTATATTAATATTATATTAATAATTTTTGATATCTCGATAATTAACCGACTTGGAACTCTTTAAAATGAATCATTTATTTTGATTTATAACAGACAGGTTGATTTCAGCAAAGGTCAAAGCAAAGGTCAAAGTGATGTCGCTTTTTCATAAAAATCTTATAGATAAAAGAAAATGTAGAATGAACATTTTCGATTCAGAAAGACGAAAACTTTCGACCCAAGTCAGACTGCGCAATCTGACAATGGTCGGTGATTTTTGCACTTCCCCGATGTAACATTTTACTGGACAGGCTACATTCAACTATTTGGAAACACATATATAGACATTTCATTTACAACAAGAACGCCGCATTCCATATCTAAGATGGCGTATTTCTGCCACGATGAAATACAAAATACAAAAATTTTCGAAGAAAGATTATTTCAACAGAAAAACGTAAAAAAACGTAAAATATGCATAAGAAGCGCATATGCAGTTTTTGGATATATTTTTGTATAACCATAACATTATTCGGAGATTTTAGACTTGGCGCATTGAACTGCCATGAGGGCCGTGTTACTCAAATGGAATTTAATTTGTAAAGGCACATGATGCGTCCGTTAAAATATCAAGAAATAAATGGTATTAAACGTTTTCTAAGTGAGTACATGTATGAGTGCATTAGTAAAAATTAAAATGCACAGTTGTCGAGCGGAGATAAGTCTTGTAAAAAAGAAAATTAAACCAAAGCCGGTAGTACTTTTTTCAAAGCTATTAACAACTGACAGGATTGTTCTCACGTAGTACTAACACTTGGTGACGTAGAAACGTCCCCCCCAAAAAGGAAATAAAATAGTGTAGTCGTACAGTATTACTCTTCACGTCAAAATCTTTCAACTATTTTAATCAAATGTAAATATGCGACAGAGGCTCTTCTACCAGATTCACAAGAATAAAAAGAATGCCACTACTTTTTCGAAACTTTTTGAACAGTCCTCGAAATCATTATTCAGTCTTTCAAATTTTCAGAAATCATGGAGTTAAAACGACCTGTCGAAGAAGCGGATATGGAAAAAATTAAAATGTTGTCAAACGGACACGCGGCCGTCGAGGAGGGGAAGGGGGCAAAGGAATCAAGGGGCACGTGGAAGAATGGCATTGACTTTGTGCTCGCTTGTGTCGGCTTTGCTGTTGGTCTGGGAAACATCTGGAGATTTCCTTATTTGTGTTATAAAAACGGAGGAGGTAGGTTTGATAATTCTTTTTATCATATAACCATTTAAATATCTGAGTGATAACATCCAAATGATATTTTCTATGATATCACATCGTTATTTTTAGAACAATGATATAATGCGGTTATTTTTTTAAAAAAAAAAAACTTGCAAGAAATTGCAAGAAACATTGTCGAAAACAAGTCAAATAGGGGTTATAAGATGAATATGATACGTACTAAGTGTATTGTATGAAAAAATATCTAACTCAGTTGGGGGAATTGATAATTGTCTCGGCAGAGCCTCGACAATTTTCAATTCTCCCAACCTCATTAGATATTTTTCTCATACAAAACACTAAGTACGTATTACATATTTACCTTTTACTTTTAAGTCAAATTATTGTAATGGCTCTGGCGACATCGTAGTAGGCGTAGGTGGTGAGACAAGTTTTAAACTTGGCCATGTCTCACTTAGTATTGAACGTATTTTCTTGAAACTTGGCATGTATGTTAACTATCACAGAGACAACCAATACCTTCACAGAAGATCATTTTTAACAACTGTTTTTTTTTTAGAATCGCGTCCTTTTATTGACTTTTCATTATCCATTTATAGCAGATGCGTTGCATCCACTTGTGCCGGCTCTCATTTTTTTTTTTCTCATTTTCTTGAAAAAAGTCTAGTTATAAAAAGACTTGTTGAATGCTTCTGAATTTGCACGAGATTTATTTCACTATGACAATGTGACTCAGGTGCGTTTTAAAACGTTCGCCGGATATTGGGAATCGCCAAATATTAAGAATTGATAGATAAAACAAAAAAATCAGCCCTTAATATAAAAAGATTTTGTAATTTCACGAAACTAGTCGCCTTAGACAAATTAAATCTTGAAACAGTTTTGATTTTAAAATGTTAATATGGATACCGTGTTTAATGGATTTGATATTCAATACTCTCGCCTTCGTCCATACTATTTGCAAAATCTTTTGAAAAAAACACGTGGTATAATTAGATAAACAGCAAAATAGGTTTCAAATACTGAATAAACATATCATTGCTGCCAAGACATTTAAGTTACCAATGCCAAAAATATTGTCGAAAATGATTTGTTATTCATAGCGACAAATTAAATAGACGGGCAACATCCGTTATCTAGTACAATGACCGAAGACAAAATTTGAAATATTTCTTTTAAATGTATAACTGTTAACGATTAGGTCTTGTTATATCATAGCTTATTGAGTCTCTATGAAATCACAATACATTTTTCTAGGCCGAAAAGAAAAAAAGTCAAAGACCGGCCTTTGAATTGTAAGTATCTGCATTTGGTTGTAGTTTATCGAGTATTTCTGGTGAACTGTAAATTTGGTTTCAAAGATTCACGAAAACTATTTTGTGTACGCAGTTGTATCATGTATGATGGGGGACTTTTTTCCATGTTGTACAGATAGTCCATTTACATTGTATTTATTGCAGGTGCGTTTCTAATCCCTTACCTATTTTGCCTGATCACCTGTGGGATCCCGCTACTGGTCCTAGAGGTTGGACTCGGTCAATATATGGGAATAGGGAGTATTGGTGTTTGGAAGATCTGTCCGGCTTTTACTGGTAAATATTACAGCTGGTAACATCGTGAAATAGAGGATATTGAATGACTGGTCATTGAAAACCTAATAAATTAAACGAGTCATCTATAAACAGAGAAAAACGAGGCTGCGCCGAGTTTTTACCTGTTTAAGATGACGAGTTTAATAAATTTTGTATTCTATCAGCACAAATTTTATATTTTATTTATAATATGACCTGAATTTTTGCGAAAAATCGTCAACATTCTTTAAATTCAACATTTCATTTTGCCGCAAAACGTATAACGTCGTTTAAATCTGACGTCACAATGTATTCATTATGACGTCATTTTCTCGGTAAGAAAATAGCGTTGCTATTCGCCCTGGGCTCATTTTCATAGTTAATCCACTAGTGTGATACTAATAACACCCGTGTCATATGGAAAACATTTTACTCTCGCGACCTAGACGTCACCACAATCAAAAACATTACAAATCGCTCGACCAGCACTCAATTCAATGCACGCAATTTACTCACTCCAATCACTAAAAAAATACAAAAACAGAAAAAGAACGTATATTTCATTACAGGAAGGGGAAAATGTCTTCAATTTCGACCAGTTTGGACGAAATTCGCGAATCGTATTAACTCCCTAGAATTTCAATCAAAACTCGTTCGTCGCACTCATTCATTTTCATTCGAAAATCATTCACCTTGTCAATTTCACGATGTTCCTGACTGTAAACGTGATTCGTCTCGTGAAGAAAGACAAACAAATGATCCTTAGAATAAACATTTGAAAAAGAGATTTGCTTCACTAGAGGTCAACCAATGGTCGTATCCCGAAAGTTCTTATACAAGACGGTAGACTGATTCTTTCGCATTCGTAGAATGCAAATCGCTGACTTCGCGGTGTTACTAGGGTCCACACTGACCAGATAGTCCCTTTTAGCCTGATCTGTCACAGGAAATCCAATTATTATCAAGATAATGATAGCGTGTGTGTTTTTTTTTATTTTTTATTTTTTGAGTTGTATGATTTATCTTTCCATTGAATGAACAATAAAGTCTTTTCTGCTATTCACATATTTATGTACTATAATTAAGATTTGTTTTTTTAAAATGCATCAAAGAAATAAAAGAAAATACCCTTGTTTAAGACCGGCGAAATTAAGAGTCCTCCAAAACCAAGTGTTCGTGTGTTACAGGTATTGGTGTCGCCTCCTTTGTCATCACGACTCTGATGAATATATACTATATTATTGTACTGGCTTGGGCGATTTTCTACTTATATAGTTCTTTTACTGCCGTCCTTCCTTGGTCACATTGTAACAACGAATGGAATACACATAGGTAGTATTTTATTTCGTATTATGTTTATAGTCCGTTTGACTTCTATATGGACCAACCTTTTCATCAATTACATAAAATTGCGTTTGAATGAAGGATTTCTATCTGGTAAAATATTAATTTCAGCTTAATACCATTCCAATAAATATTTTTTGGAAACAAAATGATTTAAAAAAATGATTTTGTCTATCTAGTTAATGATAATATTTTCGCATTTTCTGCTCTTAAACACGTGGAGTCGTGCAGGCTGTTTAGTTGTAAGAGAATATAAACAAATAGTAAAAGCACGTGGTTTTACACTAAACATTTGACAGAAGAAATGTCCATAATTCCATATTTGGAAAACTGCTAATTAGCATATCGTCTTAAATTGAAATATCTCGTGATTTGTACCGTTATTACTCGCCTGCTTAACTGGTTTTCCTCGTGAAAATCCCAACGACTTCGTAAAATAATCCTTTTTGATTGGTCTAAATAAGGGAATAAGGGGTTCATCTCAGAATGGATAAAAACTATTATCAATTATCTGGTCAAACAGTTTTTTTAACAAATACAGAATGCACTAAGATTTGATATCCTAAGAAAGTAAAAAAAAATCTAAAAAAAAAAATAATTTTACAAAAATACTCCATTCTATACTAAAACGATTTGTCTAAATTCATACACTTTTGACTCGGCCCCTATGCAAATCAGAGCTATTTTTGGATATACAACTCGCTGTTCCGTTTGTTACAGACACGAGTAGGTATAAAAGGCAGAAAGTTAACATGTAGACGGACGGGCAAAATCATTATAACACCCTAAAAAATTCTGAAAAAAAATTCTTCATGGTATTAGATGGAAAATATGAAATGACAAGAAAAAAAATCGCGTCATCAATTCAATTCTGAGATTTTCGGCGAAATGATGGTCCATATAGGGAAAGTTCATATCGGACTCGGTTTCGACCCGAGTTAACCGGGTTTCCATCAGAACGACCTCGGTTTCGACACTAGTGATGTCATTTTAACCTTTCAACCTCGACTATTCTAATCCTTGGTCAGGCCGGTGTTACTTGGGTTCCAAAATGGCGTCGAAAATAGTGCACAACAATTCGATTACATAAAACAAATGCTCTCTTTTACTTTAAACGACAAATACTTTTTATCTTATTTTAAGTTTGTTTACTACAACCAGTGGGTAACTCCGTTCACATGAATGTCCTTTATGAGCATGCATATTACAGTTAATTTTAAATTATTACATCATCTCACGCGACTCCCGGACTGCCATTTGAATTTCCCCATAGAAGTCAAACGGACTATACCAACGGTAATTTTTACCTAAATAATCATTTACTGTTGTCCTTCTCTAGGCACAATGTTATTCTGCATTATTAATGAACTGGCAGGGGGGGGGGGTAAGCTTAGTTGTGACGTTATTTGGCAAGCTAACTTTTAAATACCTTGGGTTTGTTGAAAAGTTAGTCGGCAATAATCCTTAGAAAAAGTGAACATATTTCATCGTTGGGTTACCAAAGCCTCGTTACTTTAGCTTGGACAAGCTGAAGTTATGAGGGTTTGGCTACCAACCTACGCTTAACGGTCTCAAGTTCTCTATATCGACTATCTTTAGAAGTAAATAATAATGAATAAAGGCTGATTTATTGTGAGACATTGTTGACCTGTCACTCATTATTTTTCGTAAACTTTCGTTTATATCCGCGAGGCTATTCAAAGAATTTTATTTTAAGATTAATTACAATACTGCAATTGTTATAATTGGGGCCGTAGCGCAGTGGTCTAAACCGTTAGCCAATTTATCATTTAACTGACAAACCCGGTTCGAATACGCACGCTGTCGGATACAGTTTTTTTTCCAAATTATTTTAACTTTGATTTTATTATTAAATAAAGGAACTTTTATTGTCTTAAAAATGTCTTGTTTGTAAAATTCTATATTGGCAGTTTATTTTCTTAAGCAAATATCACATTGCTAATGATTAATATTTTTCTTATCGTACGATACATTTCATTGCATGTCGTTTCTTCTACTAATTCTTTTTGCGAAATTCTTTATCCATGTTTTTATTAATTTTTATCCTGTATTTTTCCTTTTTTTTTTTAAAAAAATATAATTTCTGTTGTACTTAGTCTACTGAGCAATAGTAAATTACTTGATGTAGAATATCAAACGGATCACCCTCTCAGAACGATGAACAAAATTAAGTAAACTTTGTCGTGTTCTTTTTTTTTTTTTTTTTTTTTTTTTTTAAAGCCGTTTAAAGTTACATCGTATTAAAAAAAAAGATAAGGCTAGAGAGAGATTCGATCTTCGGACCTCTACATTGCAAGTTCATGACCTCACACTCAGAGCTGTATCTGGTCATTAATCACATATTGGTATATTTTTTTATTTAAATGTACTGTTCGCGTATTTTTAATCTATATAAGGAAGTGGGTTCCGAATATCAATGAAGGTCAACAGGAATATTAAATGAGCGCCAGGTCAACAATGTTTCACAATACCTTAACCTCAAGTGCATCGACCCGTTACTTAGTTTCCGTGGATTATACAACATATTAAATGGACACTAATGAAAAATTTACCATACCATTATATAAACCAGGAGTTTCAAGTGAGTGATCAAAGAACAATTTAACACTGAAAATGATAGGACAAAACGGTTTCTCGAACCTCACTCTTGCTTGCGGAACTATACTTGCCTGTTCAATTTTCAGCCTACATAATTGGTGGACGTTTATGTTCACCAGTGTTACTGCATAAGAACACTCCTGTCAGATGTTAATAGTTTTTTAGAAAAAGTGGAGCTCGCTAAGGTTCAATTTACTCTTCTCCAGGAATTCTAACCGTCTGACAACTGTGCATTTTGAAAATGGTGCGATGCAAAGTTTCTATATAAATTGTAGATAGCGCAAAGACATCTTTTAAGTGTGAAATCATATACAATCGAGGGTCCGGGCGAATTTTCGCTCGCGTAGAACTATATAACAGGCCGAGTAAGTAATTTGCCGTTTGTTTCCCCAAAGTATACAGGAGGTCACTCATGAAAACTTGGTAAATGGAAATACTGGAATGGTAACGTCCCCTGATACTACTTCGTTTATAGCTGAAATACGAGGTAAAACCCCATTCAAAAAATAGAAATAATAATCTTTAGGCTACAATCCCCTTCTGGTTACATAGTCACAGCGCACGAAATTAACCATCAGGTACCATATACTATGTAATTAAACTAGACTTGGTTAATTTCCACCAAATTATGAAATTTTATTGCATTTATTTCTTCTTTGTCAAAATATAACAATGCATGATAGACATACATCTACTTAACCTTGTGCCGAGCTTTGCATTTTATTACACATGCAAAGTTAATATTATTTTTCAAACTTTTGGCGAATATTTCTCACCGAACGCCGCAGTGCTTTTTATTTATTTATTTATTTATTTATTTATTTATTTATTTATTTATGTAATCATTTATTTTCATTTGAGTATATTGTATTAAACAAACTTGTTTGTCCTCTACTTAATAGCTGAAAAGACATGAAGAGGGCCTAACTCCAACCGTCGCGAGAAAATATTCTCTTTATTTTATTTGTGAATATCTATGGTTTCTTAAAGACTCAAATCTTATTGAGCCGCCGTCATAGCGCAGATAGTAGCACATCAGATTGTCAATCTAGAGGTCCCGAGTTCGATCCCCGAGGACGGCACTTATTCTTCCCGACTTTTTGTCTTCTACCAATGTGTTGATAATCGTAGACCAATGCGGAATAGCAGGTTAGCAGCTGGGGGCTAGGAAAGGATGTCATAGTGTACTGGTGCGACAAATACCAGGAATCCATTGTTAGGGCCCTAGCCACGCGATATAACCGAAAGATTGTTGAAAGCGGCGTTAGACCCCATTCAAATCAAAAATTCAAATCTCAATGAATTCAAGAAGTGCTGTTTTCCTCCTATATTGAATAATGCGAATGAATTCGGTTGTCACTTGAAAATAATATTTAGTCGTGGGTTGAAACGAGTCCATCTTTTCTCACATGTAATTCAATTGAGACTCATTCATAGATCTCATTAATAAGGGTCATTGACATCGTTAACTAATCTGCATAGAGTAACAAATTCATGAATTAATCAAAATATATCAAAGTTCAATAACCATCTTATATCACTTTCATTTGTTTAAGAAGGTGAATTTAGTACAGTTTTCATTACATGAATGTGTTTTTATTAACTCACCTGAGCACAACGTGTTTAAGGGGAGCTTTTAGGATCACCCTGACTCTGTCCGCCGTCGTCCGTCCTGTGTCGTGCGTCGTGCGCCGTGTGTCGTGCGTCGTCAACTTTCTTCAAACTTCTTTCTCTCTTGAACCACTGGGTCAATTTCAATGAAACTCTACCAGATTGCTCCTTGGGTGACCCTTTTCAAAAATTGTTCGCGAAAATTTTATTGCCCAATAAATATGGGCATGGCAGGGCGGGGCTAATTTTGAGCCCGAAATCTTTGAACGCGATCACCTCCTAAGCTACTGGGCTCATTTCAATAAATTATAAAAAAAATTGAAATTTTTAATTGGCCCATATTTATGGGGCATGGCAGGGCAGGGCTTATTTTGAGTCCGAAATCTTTGAAAGGCATCTCCTCCTGAATCACTGGACCAATTTCAATGAAACTTTATCAGGATGTACCGTTGATGACCCTTTGCAAAAATTGTTCGCAAAATTTTGATTGGACCAAAAATATGGGCGTCTCAGGACGGGACCTTTTTTAGCTCACCTGAGCACATCGTGCTCAAGGTGAGCTTTTGTGACCATTGCATGTCCGTCGTCCGTCGTGCATCGTGTGTCGTCTGTCGTCCGTCGTCCGGCGTCAACAATCTTAGTGTTCACACTCTAGAGATCCACTGGACCAATAAAACTCAGGTGAGCGGTTTTGGGCGATTCTGACCCTCTTATTTATTTATTTATTTATTTATTTATCTATTTATTCATTTATTTATTCATTTATTTATTCATTTATTTATCTATTTATATATTTATTGTTTTCCTTCTGAATTGCTCTTTTCAAATCGTGTTGCTCCTCTGAAACCTTGTGATGATATTTCACATGATGCTTTTATTTTCGTTTTGAACTATTTCAACAAACCTGTAGAATACTGATATACCTATAGTTTCTGTAATTTGTGTGCCTTTTGTTGTGTGTCAAAATATTAATCAAACGAGAAAGAAGACATTTCGTGAGTGTTTCATAAGATTATAGCCATAGAAAACATTCAATGAAAATGATATTGTATGTACCAATGTCCTTTACATTTAAGCAAACCACATGTGACACGCAATGCAAAAAGGGACCATCTGGGAACTTTGTAAAATGAATAGATCTATTTGAAAAAGATATTGGGTTCCTTATTGGTCAATCAGAGGTCGCATTTCAAATATCATTTCATTGGAAGGTGATTTGAACATTTTAGATTAAGAAAATAAGTCTATTGCGAAAAGTTTCGACCCTAGTCAGTCTGCGCAAACCGCGCAGTCTGACTAATGTCGACACTGTACGCAGTACTTAGATGGTTCCTTTTCGCGTGACGGGTCACTATATATTTCACTATAAGCTCTCCCCAAATCCGAGCTTGACTTTATTTTAATTTTTTTACCTCTTTTTTTTTTCAGTTGCTATGCAGACAGCCTGATATCCCTAAACACATCTCAAGTCCCACAAAATGGCTCCATATTGATGCAGAGACATGTCAATCAATCAACGGATGCAGTGGTTGAATTCTGGGAGTAAGGATTGTTTTGTGTTCTTTCTTTCAAACTCATAAATACAGTTAAAAACATCATGAGATGACACTCACTCGGATCAAAACCATTCAAAATAACTCACTAAACGCTCCATTCATTCTGAACACTCACTCAAAACCTTTCAAAAACGCTTGTTAAAAACGATTTGAATTCGCAAAAATGTTCAGCATTTCTTTCAAATCGATCGAATATTTACACACAAAAAAATGGATAGTGTGGATTTTTATAGCGTCTGATCGGGGAGCGAGGAATCGAAACTTGGAAATAATGGAGATTTTTAAAGGTTCATGTAAAGAGTTTAGAACCAAATTTGATACTGCTTCTATTTACAAAAAGACAGTTTGCCTAGCTAAACAATTTGTAAATTGAAGTTGTAGATGAGCACGAGCAGTTGCACAACATTAGAGGCCCCAACTCATAACAGAATAGCCAAACCATTATGGAAAAGGGATATTTGTTCAAAACCAACAACTTCATTACGGATTGATAAAATTAGCCTAAATTTGATACGAATGTAAACAAATGTTCCTTCTAGGTACTACTACTACCTTAGATTCAAAACCAAGTATCAAAAGGCTCTTTTGAAACAATCAATTTCCATTTATTTTGTCAACATACATGCCAAACCGGTTTAGTCTGTTTTTGAAATAGATGTTAGGTATGGTGCAACCTCACAACAAAAACATTGTGAAATATTTTCTGCGATAAATTTCAAAACATAGCTTTTTAATTCAATGATTTATGATAAATTACTATATATTTAACATTTTGTGAAATACAAATTGATAAATTGCTAAAAATTTATATTAGTATTACGACAGAATTACGGCTTTTATCTCAAGTTGGAATTTGAGAAATTCTAAGTTAAGAACGAGAAAAGTTTTATCGCAACGGACCCAGATTCCCATGTGTTTATAGCTTATGGAAGTGGACTCGTACTAGTGTCGCAACATTTCGGAAGTAATCAACTTTAAAATTGCTACCGAGGTTTCTTTATGATTTCATTAGGAAACCTCGGTAAACAATGTAAATGATCATGAGTTCCGAAATGTTGCGGAACTATTACGGATCCACTACCTTAAATTCTTTCAGACGGCGAGTGTTGGACATTTCTTCTGGTGTTGACGAGCCTGGGTCTGTCGTTCCCGGACTGGCGGTATCCTTACTGATCGCATGGGTGTTGGTGTACTTCTGTGTATGGCGGGGAGTGAGATGGACTGGAAAGGTAACAAACCATAGGTCTAGCTGTTTAAGCACAGACATAGATGTATATCTTAATTGACACAAATTAACAAAAAGTCTCTGGTCAAATTATAAGAAACACAATATCAAACTGCATTCTAAATGAAAAAGCAACGGAATTTTTAGAAAATGGCATCCCGCTTTGCACTTACAACGTCGTACAAAGCGGGGAGCCAGTTAAAAGGATTCGCGAACATTTGTATCCAGGAATTAGATAGGTCTACAAAAATCAGAATAAATATTACATTTATTTTCATTGTGTTATCGAATTTTACCGACAATTTAGGTATAGATGCATAATTTTAAGCGAGTGATCAACTGCCCATTTTGTCTATACCTGTATACAAAATTGCACTTTGATCACTCAGTGAATTTTGTGCATTTATTAATGCAAGATCGTCTCTTTGTCTATATTCTCTACATCATTGCCATTTCCTTCTTTTTCTAGGTTGTCTATTTCACGGCCTTGTTTCCCTATGTAGTTTTGACTATTTTATTAATACGAGGGGTTACTCTAGATGGGGCAGCAGACGGTTTATGGTTTTATATCAAACCAGACTTGTCACGTCTGGCAGATCCACAGGTAAACTACTCCAGTTAGAAGCACCATGAAAAAGACATGTTGAATGGTTTTGGAATATTTTTGAATGATATTGAATGAGTTTGTGGAGCGAGTTTTGAATGAAACTTAAAGGGGGGGCAATGCAATGACGCTAATTTCGTTGGGTGAAATTATCGACATTTTATTACATCCCTTTAACAAATCTACGTTATTTTCTCTAAAAAGATTTCATGTGCAAAAAGATTTCGTGGGCGTATCTAGGACTTTGAAATTTATACGCACTCAGAAGGCGACAACTAAAGAATATATAGGATAAAGGCGATACGAGAACTGTGACAAAAGATGAATGCTCTCCGTCCACTCCCTTTTTATTATTTGAGCGTTGGTGAATAATCAAAACACCGTAACTACAGCTTAAATAAGCTGTAGTTTCGATGCTATAATCATTCAGCAACGATATCATTCAAGAGGGGATTATTTCTTTTACACACTTGCGTAAATTGCGTAATGGGAGCTACGCCCTTGGATTTGTGTCTCTTTGCGGACGCTTCCGAAACAACACCAGCTAATAAAAACAAAAAAAGTTGTAAAGCACTGTGAACGATTCTGGGGCATTTTCGAATGATTTTAGAGCATTTCTAATTGGTTTGATTTAGTGTTTTGGAGTGAATGAATGGAGCGTTCAGAGAGCGACTGATAATGGTTTTGGTTGAGATGAGAGTCAATTTCATGATGTTTGTTACTGTATCAGTTCTCATCAAGATGTAGAAGTATTTCATATGTTTCGTTTTCATATTCTACATATATACTGCTGAAAGGACAGAAAAAAACCGTTCATTTATCGGGAAAAGATTGTTCAAAGCTCATAATCTTTGCTGCCGACTTGCACTGAACATATGCCAATAGGATAAAGCGGATCAGCAATAAAAACGTCTTTGATAAAATTAATTGATTTTGTACGAATTTGCTTGTAAATAATCGCAAATTAAACATATTATTTCAGGTGTGGATTGATGGCGGGACTCAAATATTCTTTTCTTATGCAGTTGCCCTTGGAGCTTTGATTTCATTAGGCAGTTATAACAAGTTTCATCATAATTTCTTCAAGTACGTGTCATTTTAACACAGTTATAAATTTCTGTATAAAAAACGGGGAACATACTGTACCAAACTTTAATCTGGTGTCACATGTACTGGGCCTAAGCTCTGTCGAGAAAATGATATTTAGTATATTGACTATTTTGCGTGATATTCGCTATAAGGTTTGGTTTAAACCTATTCATTTTACATCGATTGGGAAACAAGTTCGTACAACTTAGATTAATCCCTCTCGATTCTGCTTCCTGGAAAATTCACCAGTACTCGCGCCGATGTGTCGGCCAATGAAGGAACCAAGATCGATAGTCGCCCCCGGGAATCGAACTCAGGACCTTTGGGTCAAGAGGCCGACGCTCTACCACTAGACGACGGACACCACAATATAAGGTTTACACGTATCAGAAGTAAATTGTCATAGACATATCACTACTCAAAGGTTGGTCACTAGGGAATTCCAAAATGTTTCTATAATTTACCCTTGTCATGCTGAACCCGAAATATTCCTGCTTTGGCAGGAGCCATAGACAAACATCAGTCTGCACATATGTGCAGTCTGATGATAGTCTACACCACCTGTTTCTCACTTTCAAACCAGAAATGTCCATAGATTTAGTTTTTTTCAAATAAAAATTGACATACATTTGGTACTTTCAGTGCTTTTTGCCCTTTGATTTTGATGAAAATTTTTAGCCAAAATTTATTCAGCATGACAAGGGTTAAGAGCATAGTAAAGGCATAAATAAAGGATCGATTGTTAGAATAATTTCGGAAAAAAATTGAAATTGAATATGTGAGATGAACGGCTTTTGAATGATTTCGAAGAGAGTAATAGATTTTTGATTAAATTGGGCTTGCTTTCTTCATGCATGACTGAGAAGGGCCATTATTCTTTCCTTTTAATAGACGAATATTCTTAAGGTTTGTACAGTAAATAACATCGTGAAATTGACAAGGGGAATGATTTTGGAATTATTAAGGAATGAAATTGAATGAGCGTGTGGAGCGATGAATTTAATGGGAGATAATCCTATATCGCAATTTTGTTCAGGATGAACAAAATTAGCGATATTGATTACCTCCCTTTGATAAAATATGAACAGAACAGAAGTTTTATTTTTAGACAAGTACAAACAAGTACATAGTCATACAAACAAATACAAAATACAGTTAAGTCACAGTTATTGATCTTACTCTATTGAGTAAAGTAAAGTAAGAGGAGAGAGCAATGATACATGGTGTTAATAAGACAATATTTTTGAAAAGCGAAATTTCAAACGATATATGACGCGCGTGAACTTTACAAATATAATAAGCATGAATAATATGCATACAAGTTCTTTAGATAGATTCCTATTTCTTCAAGAACATACGAGGCGCTAACAATTTGAATTATGTCAGTGAAATCGTGATTATTCTCTAACAAAATTTATTTTGAATGACGTTGTTGATTCTATATTTTTCAACGGGTTTAAGCGTTTTAGAATGGTTTGTGTGAGTTTTTGGAATGAATGAATAGAGCGCTGAGTGAGTGATTTAGTATGGTTTTGATTGAGGTGAATGGCAATTAACCGATGTAACTAACTGTACCCTAAGCTTAGAATTTGACTTATATATTTATTGATTTGACCTTTCAGAGATTGTATGATAATAGCAACAGTCAATACATGTACTAGTCTATATGGTGGAGTAGCAGTATTCTCGGTTCTGGGTTTTATGGCAAAACAACAAAATGTTTCTATTGCAGACGTCGCAGATTCGGGTAAAACACTTTCCTCATAGATCATTTTTCTCCACAAAAGAAGAACATTATCTTATTGCTTTACTCAAATATAAACGTTTTGAATAAAGAATATTTGTAGAGCATTTAAAAAATATGTATCAATGTAGATTGATTTTTTCTAAATTTAGAATATGTAGACAATACAATACTTTTTCTATCCTGGTCAGCCCATGCAGACCACGCAGATTGACCATGGTCGATAGTTTTTGCGCTTACTTATACTAAGAACATGTGTAATTATATCGTATATCGTATATAAACGGACTTACTGCCGTCTTCAGTAAAAAAATGATCATTAAAAAATGAGGTCAAGGAGGTATCAGAAACTTTTTTTTTTCATTTCAAAAGAATAAAAATTTCAGTCATAGGCCTATAGCTATCCATAATAAGTTCAATTTTCTTCTACAGGTCCTGGACTCGTGTTTATAACCTACCCAAAAGCCATCACACAGATGCCCATACCACAGTTATGGGCAATACTCTTCTTTCTTATGATCCTTTTTATTGGCCTAGATAGTCAGGTAGGCTGTTTTGTTGGTTTGGTTTAAACCTATTTATTTTACATCGATTGGGAAATAAGTTCTTACAACTTAGATTAATCCCTCTCGGTAAGAATTATTTTGTTCCATCAGCTTAAATCTTCAATTAATGTGTATGAGAAAAACTGAGACACTGAATATAATAAAAAGAGAGTATAATCGTTTGTTTCAGTGTAAGATCGATTTATATTTCATTGGGTGAACAACAAAAGCTATATTTTCACGAGTGACAGTGCCACTCGTGAAAATTATAGCTTTTTTGTTCAGTTGTTCGCAAAATGAAATACTAATCGATCTTACTGAGAAAAAAATCCGATTATTCTATTTCTTTTAGGCAAAAATGAGCCAAATTAAGAAGGGTTCGGGACAAATTTTCTGAAAGTGCGTCTTTATGCACGCGATTACAAGGGAACGTCATTATGGCGACATAATGATTCGTTTAATTTGTGTTTCGCCCAGACAACGTCTAAAAGTGAAGTGAACGAGAGAAAGATTTTGACCATTTTACTGATCTGGCGGGGAGAATATGAAGTGATAATCTACCGTCATTTCTCGACAAACCACCGAAAAACATTAAAGAATGATATACATTTTGTGCACAAAGTATTATTAATTAATTCTACAACAATATTACACCTTTGCTAGCAATGACTTCGGAATTTGGTACCTCTCGAAGCGGCAAAACGTAATAAGAATATGACCAGGTTTGAAAGATAAAGTTATGCGTGTAATGAACAAAAAAAGAAAGCATGGAAATGATAATATATCAAGCATCATTTAAGAAAAAAAAGATTACATGTAGCTATATTTGGTACGGCAAAGGTACAGATTTTCAAGAACAAACGTCAATCTGCAGATTGGCTGTGATTATCCCAATTCATTTATATGAATACGTACGAGATGTACATTGTATTTATTGCACATATTTTAATTATCATTTTTCCACTTTATCAAAAACTCAATAAAATTGGGATCGATAAGTAATATCATTTTACAATAAAGAACACAAACTTTCAAATTGCCTGAAAATCCTGGAAATTTATTTTTTCATGAAATATTTAAAACAAATCATGACAGTTTAAATGAGATTAAAGCCATGGAGTGCAATTATTTACAATTAATTTTGCAACAGTTTGTGGGAGTAGAGGCCATTTTGACCCCAATCTTCGACATGTTTCCAAAAAAGCTTTCTGGTATGAAGCGAAGGATGATTGTAACGGGCCTATATTGTGCAGCATCCTTCCTATTGGGTATCACTATGATTACGCAGGTATGTAAAATGATTTTTTTAATGTGACCCGTCACGCAAAAAGAGACCACCTTGAAGTGCGAAAAGTTTCGATCTTGGTCAAACTGCACGATCTGCGCAGACTGACCAGGGTCGAAACTTTTCGCAACTCACACATTTTCTGAATCTTGAATAATTTTTCCACCTCCCTTTTTAATCATTACTCAAAATACGTCTTCTGTTTGACCAATGCTGGAATCAATCCTGTACCCAAACATTCATTTTACGGTATTCCCGAATGGTTCCTTTTCGCGTGACGTGTCACACAAATATTTCATACTGTGGATTATAAGCCTAAGCTGCGAATTAACGGATGACAGAGGAGCAGCGGATATGACACTTTTCAGTATCAACCGTTGCTATCCTTATTACTAAACCGACCCGCTTTAGCCATGATAACTTGTAGTATTTCTTAAGGGAGGTGTTTTATCTTGTTGAAATGATTTCGCAAATATTGGATAGTGTCTTTTCATTGAAAAATATATGGCTTTTTCTGAATCGAGGGTTATAAATGTAAGCGTTACACAAAAAGTTTTATTTAATCAGAATATATTCTGGTATTGTTATAAAAGCAGTTCAACAACTTTTGTTACAGTTTAGAACAACGTGAAATTGACATGAAGAATGATTTTGGAATGAAATGAAATGACTTTGTCGAGCGAGGTTTGAACAAAATTAAAGGAAGGAAATCCCATATCGCTGATTTTGTTCAATATGAACAAAATCAGCGATATGTATATTCTCTTTAATAAGATATATACCTATTTTTCTGTTTGTGTGTCTTCATAGATCAATCAGACACCAGCCAATAAAATCATAGAATAATTTAATCGATTTGAGAAAAAACAGTTGATCGTCTTGAAAGATTTCGAAATATTTTCAAATGATTTAGAAGCGTTTTGATCGTTTTGGGTGAACGTTTGGAATGAATTCTTTTATCTCATTTGCTAGGGTGGTATGTACGTATTCCAGCTGTTTGACTATTACTCGGCCAGTGGCCTTGTATTACTATGGGTATCGTTCTTTGAAACATTCATCATTTCATGGGTATTTGGTAAGTGTTTTTTTGTTGTTTTTGTTTTTAGCTCACCTGAGCACGAAGTGCTCAAGTTGAGCTTATGTAATCGTCGAATGTCCGTCGTCCGTCGTGCGTCGTCCACAATTTCTTTACAGAAAGGGTGAAAATATAAAATTCTTCAAAAATCTTCTTCTCTGAAACCAGAAGACAAACAGCTTTCATATTTGGTATGTAGCATCATCCAGTGGACCTCTACCAAGTTTGTCCATATAAAGACCCTGGGATCATATTTGGGCTCCGACCGGGCGCAACCCTTTCACATAGAATCAAAGAGTGAAAAAAAAACTTTTTTCCCAAACCAGAGGGCACACAGCTTAAATATTTGGTATGTAGTATCATCTTGTGGGCCCCTGCCAAGTTTATTCATATCAAGACCCCGGGGTCATATTTGGGCTCCACCCGGGCGCACCCCTTTTAGCTCATCTGAGCACGATAGAGTAAATAGGAAAACCTTCAAAAATCTTCTTCTCTGAAACTAGAAGGCAGACAGCTTTCATATTTAGTTTGTAGCATCATCTAATGAACCTCTACCAAGTTTGTTCATATCAAGACCCTGGTGTCAAATTTGGGCTCCACCCGGGTGCAACCCTTTTTACGTAGAATCAAAGAGCCAAAAGGTATATCTGCCTTGCTCTTGGCTGAAAACATTTCATGGTATTTATCTTATGTAGAAATTGTCTCCTTGTTGACATCTGCCTATATAATTAATGTGATGTCCCAGATTTCAAATATACTCAGGTGAGCGATCTAGGACCATCAAGGTCCTCTTGTTCATTTGACCAATGATGTAGAAATGTTCTACGTCTAGTAACATCGTGAAACTGTTATTCATCTCGATCAAAACCATTTTAAATTGATCGATTAGCGTTCAATTCAATGCATTCAAACCACTCACTCCAAAACGCTCCCGAATTGTTAAAAGATCGCTCCAAAATGTTTATTACAATTAAACTTGGATTATTCATTGTGATGACAAGAAATACAATTAGATTTATTCGAAACTCTGGTAAAATATGCATTTTGTTTATGCAGTTTCTTTTTATGTATTACAAACCTTATCACGCATAAATGTATGCAGCTTCGCTTATTGTTCCAATTTTCATTTGTTTTTAGTTCCATGCTTCATCGAATTGTTCAGTTTATCTTTCAGATATCTTAGTTTGGTTTTTTGTCTGTCTCTAGGTTCCGATAGATTTCAAGATGCTATTGAGTTGATGATAGGCTATAAGATTCCCTATTGGTTTTCTATATGCTGGAAATTCATCACTCCACTTGTTTCTATCGTAAGTAACATTTATTTATGCATTTTGATTAATCCTTTGCGACTAAAACGTTGTAAATGTATTTCAGAATCTTGGTCACGCACCGAATATTCATGTGACCCGTCACGCGAAAAGGGACAATCTGGATACAGTGCCGAACTCTGTAAATAAATACATGTACTTGAAAAAGAGATTGGGTCCAGCATAGATCAACCAGAGGTCGCATTTCAATTCTTTCAGTGAAAGTTAGATTGATCATTCTAGATTCAGAAAATAAGCAAAGTGCGAAAAGTGTCGATCCGAGTTAGCCTTCCGCGGAGTCTGACTAGGGTCGACACCTTAACGCACTACCCAGATGGTCCCTTTTCGCATGACGGGTCACATATTTATCTGCTATTCTTTTCTTGAATACGATTTTAAGGCAAATTCTTCATTCTACTAACCCCTTACCTTGGGGCTTTTTTGATAAAGCTATGAAACGTTTTGTAAAAGTTATTGCTAAAAACAGACATAGGCACGAGCCATGGATCTTGTTTTGTTGTTGTTTTGCTATGGTTACTGTTGCTGTTGAAAAGTTTGTTTTTAGCTCACCTGAGCACGAAGTGCTCAAGGTGAGCTATTGGGATCGTAGAATGTCCGTCGTCCGTCGTACGTCGTCCACAATTTCTTTAAACATCTTCTCCTCCTAAACCAGTGGGCCAATCTTGATGAAACTTGGCAGGGATGTTCCTTGGGTCAAGCTCTACCAAAGTTGTTCAAATAAATGAAATCCACCCTTAACTTTCCCTTTACCCTTAACAAAATGGGTGAGATATGAAAATCTTTCAAAATCTTCTTCTCTGAAACCAGAGGCAGACAGGTTTCATATTTGGTATGTAGCATCATCTACTGGACCTCTACCAAGTTTGTTCATATCAAGACCCTGAGGTCATATTTGGGCTTTGCCCGGGCCCAACCCTTTTAACATAGAGTCAAAGAGCGAAAATCTTTAAAAAAAAATCTTCTTCTCTGAAACCAGATGGCAGACAGGTTTCATATTTGGTATGTAGCATCATCTACTGGACCTCTACCAAGTTTGTTCATATCAAGACCCTGAGGTCATATTTGGGCTTTGCCCGGGCCCAACCCTTTTAACATAGAATCAAAGAGCGAAAATCTTTAAAAAAATCTTCTTCTCTGAAACCAGATGGCAGACAGCTTAAATATTTGGTGTGTAGCATCATCTAGTGGGCCTCTACCAAGTTTGTTCATATCAAGATCCTTGGGTCATATTTGGGCTTGTGCACGGGTGCATCCCTTTATCTCTTATGAGCACGAAGGGTAAAAAAGTGAAAATCTTCAAAATTCTTCTTCTATGAAACAAGAAGGCAGACAGCTTTCATATTTGGTATGTAGCATCATCTAGTGGACTTCTACCAAGTTTGTTCATATCAAGACCCTAGGATTATATTTGGGCTCCACCCAGGCGCAACCCTTTTTACATAGAATCAAGAGCGGAAATCGTTTAAAATCTTCTTTAATCGAAACCAGAGGGCACACTGCTTTCATTTTTGGTATGTAGCATCATCTAGTGGGCCCCTACCAAGTTTGTTCATATCAAGACCATTGGGTCATATTTGGGCTCCACCTGGGGGCATCAGTTTCAGCTCATCTGAGCATGATGGGTGAAAAAAGGAAAACCGTCAAAAATCTTCTTCTCTGAAACCAGAAGGCAGACAGCTTTCATATTTAGTATGTAGCATCATCTTATGGACCTCTTCCAAGTTTGTTCATATCAAGACCCTGGGGTCACATTTGGGGTCCATCCGGGTGCATCCCTTTTTACATAAAATCAAAGAGCAAAAAGGCATATCTGTCTTGCTCTTCGCTGAAAACGTTCCATGGTATTGATCTTAGGCAATTATCTTCTTTTTGACATCTGCCTTTCTAATTAATGTGTTGTCCCAGGGGTCAAAGAGACTCAGGTGAGCAATCTAGGACCATCTTGGTCCTCTTGTTTGTATGTAACATCATCTTTTGGGCCCCTACCAAGTTTGTTCATATCAAGACCATTGGGTCATATTTGGGCTCCATCCGGGCGGATCCCTTTCAGCTCATCTGAGCACGATGGATGAAAATAGGAAAACCTTCAGAAATCTTCTTCTCTGAAATCAGAAGGCAGACAGCTTTCATATTAAGTATGTAGCATCATCTTATGGACCTCTTCCAAGTTTGTTCATGCATCCCTTTTAACATAGAATCAAAGAGCAAAAAGGCATATCTGTCTTGCTCTTCGCTGAAAACGTTCCACGGTATTGATCTTAGGTAATTATCTTCTTTTTGACATCTGCCTATCCAATTAATTTGATGTCCCAGGGGTCAAAGAGACTCAGGTGAGCGATCTAGGACCATCTTGGTCCTCTTGTTTTGCCAATATCTCTCATATTAGCGTTGAAATGTACAGCAACGAATTTTCAAATCTGCAGTTTCCATTATGGTATAGTTACGATGTTTTGGAAGAAAATCTACGATACATGATCTGTAATGGGATTTTTGAGACACGGGCTAATCTTAAATGACCTAAAGCGGAATTTCTTTCAAGCAGGTTTTGGCAAGCTTACAAATCTCGAGTTATTTTGTTGCTTCATGATTTTGTTTATCGAATCAATGCGACTATTTTTGCTCATCTAAATGTTAAGAGTTCTCCATGTCAGGCATACGAGGGATCATCAATTATTTCGAGGACTATTCTTACAAGTTAAATATGTTTTACTGCGTGGTAACATCATTTGACTTGATCAACCACCAAACCATTCTCGATGCGTTCGACGTACACTTTTCTTCCTGGGTTCATGTGTCGTGGCGTCATAGCTGTTTGCTGACGTCATGTATTTGTGCGTTTGTTGAAAAACACGTCTTAACTTATAAATTTACAGGTTGCTAAATGAGAGTACAGATAACTCACCTGAGCACAAAGAGCTCAAGTAGAACTATAGTGATCACTCACCGTCCGTCCATCGTCCGTCCGTCCGTCTGTCCGTCCTTCAACAATTTCTTTAAACATCTTCTCCTCCTTAACCACTGAGCCAATTAAGCTGAAACTTGGCAGGGATATTCCTTGGGGGAGGCTCTTTAAAAGTTGTTAAAAGAAATAAATTCTATAAATAACTCTGGTTGCCATGGTAACAGAAAGGCTGAAAATCGCGAAAATCTTAGAAAAAAATCTTCTCCTCCTTAACATCTGGGCCAATCAAGCTGAAACTTGGCAGAGATGTTCCTTGGGTGATGTTCTTCAAAAGTTGTTAAAAGAATTTAATTTCATCAAAAACTCTGGTTTCCATGGTAACGGAAAGGTTGAAAAATGGCCTAAAAATTGCTGAAAATCTTAGAAAAATGCTTCTCCTCCTTAACCACTGGGCCAATCAAGCTGAAACTTGGCAGAAATGTTCCTTGGGGGAAGCTCTTTGAGTGTTGTTAAAAAGTTAAATTTCATCAAATATTCTGCTTTCCATGGAAATGGAAAGGTTGAAAAATGGCCAAAAAGGGCCAAAATCTTAGAAAAGTGATGTTCCTTGGGTGAAGCTCTTCAAAGTTATTTAAAAAAAATCAATTTCATCAAAAACTCTGGATTCTACGGAAATGGAAAGGTTGAAAAATTGCCGAAAAAGGCCGAAAATCTGAGAAAAAATTCTTCTCATCCTAAACCACTAAGCCAATCAAGCTGAAACATGGCAGAGATGTTCCTTGGGTGAAGTTCTTCAAAAGTTGTTGAAAGAATTTAATTTCATCAAAAACCCTTATTTGCATCGTAACAGAAAGACTGAAAAATGGTTGAAAATTGCTGAAAATCTTAGAAAAGCTTCTAAACTTCCACTGGGCTAATGAACCTAAAACTTGGTATGGATGTTCTTTGAGTGAACCTGTACAAAAATTGTAAAACATAATTCTTTTCAATCAAAATCTCTGGTTTCCATGGTATTAGAAATGTCAAAATATTGCCAAAAATCTCAGAGAAGGTTAATTTTTGCCTAAAGTTTTGGGCATATCTTGGTGGCAGGGATATTCTTAAGGTTTAGGTCTACTAAACAAACTTATTAAAAGAATTTAATTCCATCAATAACTTTAACAATTAAAAAGAAAATCAATTTGCAGTAGGAGGAAATTAAAGTCTGTTTCTTTTAAGTCAACCCCAAATGTACATCAGACAATCTCTGGTATTTATAACATGGTTGACAAGTTATGAGTTGACTTACTCAGGTGAGCGAAATAGGACCATCATGGTCCTCTTGTAAGTTTCTTTCCTTTGTGAAATAAAAAAATACTCTCTTCTTATTTTATAATGTAATTTCTTGAAGCAAAATAGTAAAGATTCACGCTCAAATACTTGGATTGTTAATGGGACTACTTTCTGCAGTAGCTAACAAAAAAGCTGTGTTATCAAAATTGTTTTCAGAGTAATGAAACCAAATTTTAAGCCAATCAGAATGTACAAATTTTAATGGAAACAACTACAATTATATTATAAAGAGATTGGTTCCATTAGATATTAACAAGGGGTCAGGTTCCATTAGATGTCAACAAGATGTCATATTAAAAAAATCTTATATACAAAGGAGAATAACTCTTCTTATTTCAGAAAAATGTCAATTCTGGTAAGCCTGTTGGATCTGCGCAGTCTGACTAGGGTCTACATTTTATGCACTATCCAGATGGTCCCTTTTTGACCAATAGGTCACATATTCTATATGCTTCCTCACTTAAATCATTCATTATTAATATATTATTTAAATAGCTCCATTTTCTATTGGAGTCATCTGACATAAACTTTTGAACAGGAGTCTTGTTCAATAATTGAATTGTGAGAAAAATCTACATTGGGTCATAGTCTTATACATTGCGCTCTTCCCCCTTTCAAATAAAAAGAGATATATTAGGCTTGGTTACTTGTCAGTCACAAGCAGGAGTGTGGAAATACAAATTTTCTCCACTTGTCCATTGACAAGTAAAAGTCGATTTCTCACTTGTCCAGGATCAAACTGAACTTACCCCAAAAAATAATAGAATGGTAAATATAAAGAAAACATTGTTTTTAATGAAGAAAATGTTGTAACCCAGCATTTTCTTCATTAAAGACAATGTTTTTTACCCTTTGATACAAACAATAGGATGACTTTTCTCCTAGATCGATTTAGTACTGTTCTAAGATTTGCTTTGGTAATTACTTGTCCTTGGACGAGTAGCATAGAAAATGTACTTGCCCACAAATGGAAAAGCTCTTGTCGGACAAGTCAGGCACAGGAATTCCACATACCGTGGTCAGGAGTCTAGTTCAGACTTTTCTAGGTCAATTTTATCCCTGGCCAACGTTTGACAAATATATAATACGTTTTTACCTCACTTGAGCATGAAGTGCTCAAGGTGAGCTATTGTAATCGTCCAGTGTCTGTCATCAGTCGTGCGTCGTCTACAATTTCTTTAAACATCTTCTCCTCCTTAACCAGTGGGCCAATCTTGATGAAACTTGGCAGGGGTGTTCCTTGGGTCAAGCTCTACCAAAGTTGTTCAAATAAATGAAATCCACCCTGCACTTTTCCTTTACCCTTAACAAAAAGGGTGAAAATGGGAAAATCTTCAAAAATCTTCTCTGAAACCAGAAGGCAGACAGCTTTAATATTTAGTATGGAGCATCATCTAGTGGACCTCTACCTCTCTTGGCTGAAAACATTCCATGGTATTGATCTTATGTAGAAATTATCTCCTTGTTGGCATCTACCTATTTAATCAATGTGATGTTCCAGGGGTCAAACAGACTCAGGTGAGCGATCTAGGACCATCATGGTCCTCTTGTTTGTTTTGATTTTTTTTTTTCTAATTTTGCGCATCGTTGCGGATTCGCCGGGATAAATGCAATTGAAATTGAAAAAAAAACCAACTAATTTTTCTGTTATTCTTCGAGCAAACTCGATGTAATTTCACGACTAAAATATTTTCAAATTTAAACAAATCTATTGTAGTCCCTACTCATTTCGGTCTTTAATTCATCACAAAATATACCAAGATGTCGAAAAATTTGGAAAAAGACATCACATGTTAGTCTTGGGACAAGTGATATGGTAAAATCGAGTTAGATATTTCTTTAGTTTAAGCTAGAAGCTTGAAAGGTCCTAGATAACCAACATCCGTTTTACAGAAGAGTTCGAGAAATTATTTGATGTGCCCTCATATCTTCCGAAATAAACAATTGCTGCAAAAAATGTACTGCTTCACGATGTGCCCCTTTTTTTTCCCGAAAAAAATTGTCTACAAATACTTGCGCCACATCTAAAGTACACACTTTTTAGATGGGTCTTCTTCTTATTTTCAGAGTATTTTCCTGTTTATACTGGTAGTTTTTGAGCCTCTTACCTACAACAAAACTTACACATATCCACGTGCAGCTCAAGGACTTGGCTTGTGTTTGGCAATTGCTTCGATTATATGTATTCCAATAGTATTCAGTATTCGGTTCATATCTGCACCTGGAAGCTTCATAGAGGTAATTGGTGAACAATTTGCTCCGATTGCATAACAAAAGTTTGGCGGTATCCTCGGGGTTAACCATAACAATTATATAACAAACGCACTTAGTGTTTTGTATGAAAAAATATCTAACAAGTTGGGGGAATTGATAATTGTCGAGGCTCTGCCGTTCATTATTAAGTCAGTACTAAAAAATCCGGCCTCTAACAGTTACAAAGGGTATCATATTTGCCTGAAATATATTATTCTTGTCTTTTTTATGAACAAAGGATTCTGCATTTGCAAGATTTGGAAATCAGTTATATGTAATTTAGGCAGATTTTCTAGTTTATGCAACACGTGTATTCAAAATGGACTAAAATTGTTTCAGAATTTTTGAAATTATCAATATCAATTTGACTTCGATAAAGTGAAAACAAAATCGTTATTTTCAAGATTGAAAGAGTTAAACAGATCCCGAAATCTACCGATAATCCATTGATTATTCACCGACAAGCATAGAAAATTGTCAACTTATTCATCCCTTTCAGAAATGGAAACAAGTAACAAAGCCACGCCTTAGAAATCACCAACTTGTACGGACAGATACACAGTGATAGAAAAAGTTAAATGATCAAATATGAAATAGACATAATTATTTTCTTACAAAAATTATAAATTCACCCTTCATAAGCATAATATTGTATAGTATTTTTAACATAATACACAATTCATATTAAACATTATCGATGTGCAGTTAAAGCTTTGAAGGTACCTAGACAGGTTAAATGAGCCTGTGCGTGACATTTCAAACAACTTGAAATAGGGGCGATGAGCAAACATTGAGCAGTGTAGACGCCACCTAGTGTAAAAATAAAGTTACCTGATAGTGAACAAGTACTTTGAGACATTATCTATCAACTAAATGCATAGTGAAGACTATTCAGACTGTGCAGATACACAGGCTGGCCAGAGTCTTTGTTTTGCCCATATTTGAAATTGTTGGAAATCTCATGCACAGGCTCATTAATTTCAGCTTAGAGTGAGTAAATAAGACAAGAGGACCAAAGTGGTCCTTTTTTGTTCGCCTTCGTTTTCTGGACTCCTCCCTTGGCAGATTGGAATGTCTATACATATCATTTAGTGACTATTAAAAATTAATTTTCAGAAAAAATTGTTATTATAGTGTTATGATCAATTTAATTTTGTGATACAGATTTCAATAGGGTTAATTCTTGTGGAAAAAACAGACAGTCTGGACAAATTTAATGAACTATGGACCATAATTGAGACTCTTAGGGTGTAGATGAGAAAATGATCACTAAGGCCCGTTTTCCCTTGATTTCACATCGATCCTCTCCAATTTCAAAAGTTTCATCCTTGTGACTAGACAAATATTCTGACCGAGTTCCATGATGGTTGGATCATATTTGTGGCATCTACTGTGAAAACAACTAAATAGTCGTTGGCAGGATGACGCACGACGGATGACATACGACGGACGACAGACATTCAATGATCACAAGAGCTCACGTTGTGCCCAGGTGGGCTATAAGCATCGATTTTTGATAAATATGTAGTTCTTGATAAATGAATTTTACTGTTGAGATCACAGAAAATAATGTCTTCGTATAAAAATGAAAATTTGATAAAAAAAAATAGTTGTTGTCCTTTAACCAGCATTTAAAGGGAATGGTTGTTTTGTTTTAGTCTTTACGGTCAGTCAAAAACTCTTTATTATGAAAATGGACGGTTGCCCCTTTCTCAATTAAGCGCTTTGGAAACGTTGGGATTTAAATAGAAGTTCTAGTGAACGTATATGACAAAAATAATTTAATTTAAAATCATTGCACAAAATATAAAATACAAAATAAACAAGACTGGATCCGAATATCAAAGGTCTACAGTTAATTACGTCGTGAAATTGACATTCATCTCAATCAAAACCATTCTAAATCGGTCACTCGGCGCTCATGTCATTCATTCCCAACACTCACTCAAACCATTCAAAAAACGATCCAAAATGACTTAAAAAAGATAAGATCAACATCTATATTCAAAATAAATTAAGTAAGATAAATCTCACTTTAAATAAAATAATTGTTATAAAGCTAGTCCGATAGGTTCTTGAAGAAAGAGAGACTATTTACAGACCTTGTATGCATATCTTATTAAAGGGAGGTAATGAATGTCGCTTATTTTGTTCATTTTGAACAAAATTAGCGACATTAGATTACCTTCCTTTAATTTCACTCAAAACTCACTCCACACACTCATTCAATTGCACTAAAAAATCATACATTGTCAATTCCACGATGTTGTTAACTGTATGCGTCCACGACAAATAACCCTTAAGGGAGTTTAAAGATTGAAAAAGAAATTCGGACGATTGCAAAATGATTATTTAGATTTCGTTCAAGACGAGCTGTTCTAATTCAAGTCTAGAAGAAATGATGTTTTGAAGCGAGCTTTAGTGAGGTAAATGACCTTTTAGTCTAGCGGTAAAGACTAGTTTTTCCGCATTGTTTCGGAACTCGCGATCTTTCACAATGTTGACCGAGGTTTCCTAATGAAATCATTAGGAAACCTCGGTTAACTCTGTTAAAGTTCATTCCTTCCGAAACCTTGTGGAACTACCTGAACCTCAATAAATACCCACTTAAGATCAACAATTTACACAACGGTTGTGCATACCCTAACCTCAAAAGTTTTCTGATCTCTTAGTCTCCCTACAAGTTCTAACACATCTCTTTCAAGTATGTCGTGACTGTTATCTACTTTCAGAGCAATGGGTTTTGTGCCCATCACGCTTATGTGGTCTGCTGCGAAAGAGTTGCAAATAACATTTCTTATTTCATCGGAAGATCTAGATTGATCACAGAAATAAACAGTTTGTAAGGAAGTTCGCCCATATAAGTACTGGTAATTTTTTATGCAATCTAGTATTAGACGCGGAATATTTGTATAACCGATAGACGTCGTTTTGGAATTAACTTCCGGTACTTTACTTCCGGCTGTTATCTGGTTTTGTCCGGGTGGTTTACATGCGTCAAGAAGACCCGGAGATAACACGAATATAAAACTTCCGTGGGTTTTGAAAATATGTTCTCCTTCCGTCTTCCAGTTTCGAAACATTCCCTCTCTTCTCGTCAGTTCATCAATCTTTGCAACGTTCAAACCTTTGCTCTCTAACTCACTACAGAGTTTAGCAACACGTTCTGTATGGCTCGGGGAATCGTTAACGTAAATAACAGCAACAGAGTCTGTAAAAAGAAGCGAAATTAATTAATAATAAAGTACTAATTTTCAAACTAAAAATAATAGAGTACTAATTTTCATACGACCTAATGTTCTTTGAACTATAAAAAGAAGTCTCCCAATCTTAAAACATATTCGAAAATCCTTATTCTTTCATAAAGATAAAACTTTGAATTTTTGCACAGGTGAAAAATGACTCCTGTGATTTTTTTTTATACTCGAGGATAACACCATAAAGGGTCGAATGACTCTTGTTTCCATCGTGGTCCTAACTCATTCCAGATCTTATCCTGCACATAGAAAGGGAGAGGCAAAAGTTTCTAACCAGTAATACCCACTTTTACAGCTAGGTGGACTGGGACCGTGACTGTAAAGTGTCCTGCCCAAATACACCCCCAGCCTCCGGTGGGGCTCGAACCCGCAACTACGGGGTTACGAGACAAGCGCGCTAACCATTCGGCCAACGAACCGGATGATTTAGAATAGGATTCATCGGAACAATTTGGTTAAGTATCATAACTCACTGACAAGAGTCGTTTCATTCATTTCCATTATACTTCAATGACATCAATCAAATGATTTAATAGTTTATCGGTTGTGGGAAACAACGTGCGGCTAGACAAAAAGAGGTGCATACTAATTGTTGATGCAATCAGAAAGCTTGAGTTTCGAGAGATTATGGATAAAAGGTTAATTGAACCTGTGTGTGACCTTTCCAACAATTTCACATGCACTATTTTAAAACTCCGATGACCCTAAACGGTCGAAGAATCGCAAATTAGCGCGTGTGTTGGTTTTCAACAATTTCACATGAGCTCAAAGCACAGACTGAGCTCAGTAGGTGAACACGGTCTTGTTTCTTTCTTCAGCCAGACATTATAATTGCGTTGTTTGGTTAACTAAGTTGCACAGTGTTTTTCCAGCACTCAAATACTTCTTTTTTTTTGGGGGGGGGGGGGGGGGGGTTGTCACACACAGGATGTAAAAACGTTTCACGAGAGCTTAAGATGATACCCCGCTTTGCACGTGTACATACGTGCAAAGGCACGTGTACATACGTGCAAAGCGAGGTCACATTTCGAAAGCGCTTCGCTAACGTTTTCATCCTGAACGCGTGGCTGATTTCATACCGTTTGTATTAGAGCACTTTTCCCCGTCAAGATGACTTGTTACATCCATTATTAACTGCTTTTTCTTCTCTGTTAAAATAAATTAAATGTATAAGTTGATATTCAAAGATGGTATTCATGGTTGATTCCAAATACATATGAGCCTGCGGTGGCTTTTCACACAATTTGAAACATACGTGGGACGCAAACTATCAACAGCCTAGTCATTGTAAGGCATAATAAGGAATGTTTTAAACTGGATAATTTGATTCAGCCCTACTCATTTAAATGGAATTCTTCGTGGTTTTCCAAATACATGTACTCTTAAATGCTAAAATTGATTTTATCAGGTCATAACAAACATGTTGAAAAATTAAAAACATCGGTTATGGTTCCCAGCGAATGCACCAATATTCGCGCCGAATTCAATCTACACGGTTCTTTAAGTCAAGTGTTGAGGGTAATAGGGCTGTCACACCTTAACGTTTTAGCCAGCGTGTGCGGAACGTGTTGGATTTTTTATAACACGCTGCGAACACGTCGGGTACGCTATGGACACGTTCCGCACACGCTATCGGCACGCTGTAACACGTTGGCACACGTTGCGATACGCTGAGTATCTCATAAAATTTTGTGCATGCTTAAAATTTCTCAGCGTGTGCCGAACGTATTGGAACACGCTCCGCACACGTTCCGCATACGTTCCGAACACGCTCAGCACGCTAGAGACACGCTAGGAGCTCGTTCACTTACGCTACGGACACGCTAGACACACGTTCGCCAAAAGTTTAACGTGCTTCGAGCGTGTCTCCAGCGTACTGGGAACGTGTGCTAAGCGTGTCTTCAGCGTACTGAACGTGTGTCTAGCGCGTTGCCAGCGAGTTCACAGCGTGTTTCTGGCGTATGACAGCGTTTCAGTTTTCAATGAAAATATAAAAGTTCTGCTGCATGTTTGTCTTGAATTTCTACCATCAGCCTCTCGTAAATAAATAAATTTGTGCATGTACGTGTGTATGACCCCTTTGACATGTTCATATTTGCATGTTTCCTCATGACCAGTCTAAGAATGACTTGAAAACTCGATTTTAAAGGCATTCTCTATATTTGACGATGAACGATTTCGTTCAAGTCATATAAATAAAACTTATGTTATGTTATGTTATGTTATAAGTTGTTTGTCTTTTCTTCCATATAATTCCTTTACGGATTTTCTTAATTCCTTAGATTGTCGAGGTGGAGAATGTAGCCTAAATGTGTATTAAACATTGCGTTTATAGCTTTAAAAGTGCGTGTGCTCTTTGGTTAGAATAACAATACGTTCGCGAAAATACAAACATTCATTCGTCTGATTTGGTCATTATCAATATACCAAAAAGACAAGTACATCGTTGTACCTAGTGGACATAATACAAGACGTGTTTTACTCTATTCTGCTCTGTTCAGAATATTTGATTCTATTATATGTACTACATGTTTGATATTTGGTACATCTTTTCCCCCTTAATATAGGACTAGCTATTCAAGATTATGAGAGGTTGTGGAAAGTCATCCTACATGGTAGAGCATATGGAGGAAGAAAGGAGTGCATTTTCACAAGTAGTTCCTTACCCTTTCGCAATATTTTTCGAGTGAAAAGTACTAGAAGCTTTAATCAGCCTGTAATCTTATAAGTTTGTTATATGCATGTTTTCATATGTAACAGGTGCCAGTGTATTTTTCTTTTCGTCTTTTCCTATTTTTCTTTTACATGAACCAACATACTTTGAATTTGAATATGTGTAGTGACCGGTGGCCTGTTTATATGTTAAAAGATTGAATTTAAAGTGGTAATTTCTTGCAGAATTTATATTTACATCCAAAACACGCTGCGAACACGTTATAACACGCTAGAAGCGCGTTACAAGCACGCTAAGCACGTTCTGAGGACGTTACGAGAACGTTGGACGCACGCTCAAGAACGTTGGTATACGCTGACATACGCTATCAACACGTTCTGGACACGTTTCTCACGCGTTACTCACACGTTCAAACTCGCTATGAACACGCTACAAGCGCGTCGTGAATTGACAAAAAGAAAATGTAGGTCAGCGTATGCCGACGTTTTGCGGACTTAGTCGTTTTCTCAAACGCGTTAGGCACACGCTGGCTAAAACGTTGAGGTGTGACAGGGCCATAAGTGACTCAAATCAAGAGGTTTCGAGGATTAAATAACAAGAGCACCGCCTTCGGGCGCCCTGGCTCTGGTGTTGATTGCTGGATGTTAATGAAAATTTAAGTCGAAAAGGGGGCATAATTTGCAATAAATGCATATAGAGAAAACCCCCTTGCATAGGTTGCTCTTTTTTTCAAGATGGCGAACATGCGTGGCAAATTTTCAGCAGAACTAGAGATATCACAAAAAGTCAAACTCTTCGCACCACGACGACAGCGCTGACAAAGATGACGACACAAAGTCTATAGCAATACCTCGGGTTTTCTCCGAAAACAGCCGAGCTAAAAAAAATTAATCATGAAAGGAGTTTTCTTTTTGATAAATACTGTTCTATGACCTGCGTCGCGAGAATGAAATTAACCCGTTGGAAATCTTTGAAATTACATGAGTTATAACACTAGCGGATCAACTATGCAAATGAGCTCAGAACGTATATTAACGTTATAGTTCGTTGTGAAATTACGTCATGACCATTTGGTGACGTCATTTTGCAAACGGCGTTATATGTTTCGCGGAATATTTTGAATCCATAAATCTCCCTTTATTTTTTGCAAACGGATTTCAGGTAATAGTATAGACAGAATATAAAGGCTGTACTCATTCAATGCCGAATTGATTTAACTCGTCATCATAAACAGACAAAATCTCGGCGCAGCCTCGTTTTATCGGTTTATAGATGACTCTTTGAATAAATTCGGTAATCAATTAACACTCATATAATATCTTCTAAATATTCTTCTTTTATGTTTTTGCACTTAAATATTTAAGTAAGAAGTGGAAAAATACGGAAACTTAAGAAAAAAGTTGTTGTTTTGAATGCTTTCTAAAGATACCTAGAAATACAACGTTAAATGTTTACTCATAAAAACGGGTTTGAAAGGATTGGAACAAAGGAAAAGTTTCAAAGGATAAAGAAAACTGGGGGGGGGGGGGGGGGTTGAGAAAAAAATCTTCCTCTATGCTTTGTTACTTACTTGTCAAGCACACAATGTAGATGACATAGATCAGAGCTACGCTTCCAACAATACCGGCGCTAACCCCTGCTATTGCTGCAGGACCCATTTTAACGTGCAAAGGCTCAACCGATATTCCAGAATCTATAAGGGAAAGAGGTCGTATAAGAAAAACGCAAAAACAAACTGAGCTTCTGTGTTACATTTAAAACTATGAGTGTTCGATAGACACAAACAATGAGCAATTTGGACAGCAACACAGTACCATAAAAATATTCGCTGTCCGTCCGAAGTTGGATTATGACAGTTTGCCAAATTCATTCCCGCTTTGTACGCTAGTGTACGTACAAAGCGGTGTATAGGTCACAAACGGTTGCACCGTTTACTCATCCTGAACTCAAGGCTGATTAAACTTTGCGATTGCACAGACTGGCGAGTATTTGCTTTGTGAACTCTTTGCCGCCTTTTTGACGAATCACTTTTACAGGTTTTCGGTTTATAAAAATATTAATCTTTATTTAAAGAAGGTTGCTTATTAAGTTGCTTATTAAGTTGTCACCATACAAACAATACAATGAAGAACTTATTTACAATGAGGCCTTCTGAAACAATTCAATCTAATACAAAACAAGAACGATGATATAATCATAATGTTACTATTACTGAATTATGACAATTCTGGGGAGGAATTCCCAGAAGATTGATGAGGTAGTATTATAACGGCTTTTCATATGTACAAGTATACAAATAAATCCTTTTGACATCGATAAGCAACAAGTTCTTACACTTTTATGTTCGATTCTGCTTCCTAGATGATAGAATTTATCTTTATTTTGGTGAAAGCGGTGAATTATAATTATAACTATATGGCTAAGAACCGAGCAATCGACTACTAGTACTCGTCGTCAATCGATCGGCGTTTGTATATTTTCGATAAATAAAAATAGAAATTGTATTGTTTTCCTTGTGGTTGCCGTATATCTAATCGCCATTCTATTGAAATACAATAGAAAAAACGCCGCATAAACGGCCCTTGATACGACGTCGTGGTGTTAGACAAGGATATCTGAGCATGTGCGTGGGATTTCCAACAATTTCAAAAATGCGCAAAGCAAAGGCTCTGACCAGCCTGTGCATCCGCACAGTCTGACCATAGTCTTCACTTTGCGTTTAGTAGATAGATAAGGTCTCAGAGTATCTGTAGACCATCAGTTAACTTTATATTTGCAGTATGTGGCTGTCAATGCTACTCAATCTTTGCACCTCACGAACATTTCAAATTGTTGGAATTGTCACGCACAGGCTCATCTGATAGCTGTTCATTATTGCAGACATGGCTGACTCTGCGAGAAATAAAGTGCGTTAGGGGAATGATGAAGATGATAAAGAAAACAAATGCATCCTTTGTAGGGTAGGGCACGTTGGTTGATCAACAAAAGACCAAGAAAGAAACAAAAGAAAATGGCATTAACCTGTCGTTTTGTTTGTATCAGCACGAAACACTTGGGTTGTTATAAGATCAGCAGCTTTTTCCAGGCTCTGGCTATTGTAATCGTAAATATTGGATGACCAATAGTAATTTCTTGCCCTTTCTTTACTTTCACAACCTAGCCTTTCCATATCTCCACACCTCTTCTGTACCTATATGAAAATAAGCTATCACATTTTAAATTTCTTAAAGGTGAAAGGGGGGGTGAACATGCTATTTAGAAAATCAGTGAACTGCGAAATATATTGACCCTAGTAAGCCTGACTAGGGTCGACACTTTTTTCACTTCGCAGATGGTCCCTTTTCCCCTGGAAGATCACATGTATAAGTCTTTCAATAATGTAAAGCACATGTAACAATATATTTATGGAAATTATGATACGAGGGTTGTTCAAAAATTAACCGGATTTTGCCTCGCAAAATTTTATTTTTAAAGCAATCAAACTAAATTTGGTATCATTCGCTGTCGGAATTCAATCCACATATGGTTATGTAGAATTGATATAGTTATCGAACATAGCGCGCGCGCATCTGCCATTTAAAATGCCATGGAAACGAGTACCCAGCGCAGCAGATAAAATAATCCATATGTTTGGTCTTCGTTTGTAAACATTCCTTCTTTTCTAACTGCTGAAACATTTGAAAGTTAAGTGAGTTGATGGAATAAGCATTACAAATGCCTTGTCTTAATTTGAAGTAATTTGACCAAATAGTTTTTCGATAATATTCGTTTAAAATGTGGCGGGGTAAGTGTTTCGGAACGTTCTAGACGACGTCTACTAGATGCTCGGAATTTTTATCTTTAATAATTCTATTCATTATCTACCAAAATTACGAAAGACATAAATCAAAAACTTGTCACGCTGAAAGGGAATGGTTCATTCTTCCAAATGCTTAACTTTCATCGGTGAAGACGCTTCCGTGACCCGTGAGATAAGAGGAAGAACGGACAGAGAGAAACTTGTTAAAGCAACTGGGGGACGTTAATTGCCGAGTCTGTGGAAGATATAGGCGATTAACAAAGAGGTACCTTTCTGAGAACCTTTGCGTCGTTCCATTCGATTTTACCTTTATATAAACCATAAAAGCACATCTTAATTACAGGAACACTGAATTCATCCCTCTTCTATGAATAACGAGTCGTGACAAGCTAAATTACACAACACCAAATGTCTCAATTCTCGACAACGTCGCTAACGTCATGTACACTGCACCGCCACCTAATACCCATGTACTTTTGTTTGCGTGTGAAATGAATATATATCGTTCAACTACTTCAGGCTTTGGCAAGTTTGATCATATAAAGAGTCCCGTTAATATGAGTATAGTTTTTTTTCAAATAGCGACAAATCAGTGATGATTTATATACCTAAGCCGGATAAATATTGAACATTCCTCGTAGTATTCGGATTTTCAGAAATTATATAGACCATTTCTTTGTAAAATGAATAATTAGGAATGGAATTAATTTAAGTCGTATTCTGTGGTACATATGGATCCGTTGTTAATGTGCAAAGCACTGTTGGATCATATTTGTAACAAATCATATTTGTAACACCTGTTACATATATGATCCCATATGTAACATGTGATACATATATGACTCAGAAATCATATTTTGTGACGAATATGATCGATGCCGGTTTTTGATGTGACATGAAATCACATATGTCACAGGTCAATTTTGATTTAAAAACAGTACATATTACTACCACACATGCCTGCTAGTCTGTCAACTTAAAGCCACTAGGCTGTCACCTTCACGCCACTAAACTGGCAACTTCGCAAACATTATCAAGACAGGACATGATCAATTTTCACTGGTCTCCTACTACTGCAGATGCGCAGACTGATCTATATGATGTGTGTTTTGCCTTGAGTTCCAATCTGCAGATCAGTTTTCTTGCTGTTTGGATGTTGCTGGACACACTCACGTGCGCGCTCGAGATGCACTGGTACCTTAGGCAAAAAATCATTATTTCATACGTCCTCTCTCTCTCTCTCTCTCTCTCTCTCTCTCTGTGTGACTCTCTCTCTCTGTCTCTCTCTCTCACTCTCTCTCTCCCTCCCCTCTTTCTCTCTATCTCACTCTATCTCACTCTCTCTGTCTCTCTCTTTCTCTCTCTCTCTCTCTCTCTCTCTCTCTCTCTCTCTCTCTCTCTCTCTCTCTCTCTCTCTCTCTCTCTCTCTCTCTCTCTCTCTCTCTCTCTCTCTCTCTCTCTCTCTCTCTCTCTCTCTCTCTCTCTCTCTCTCTCTCTCTCTCTGAGGTTGATTCTAGTTGGAGTGAGTCTAAATCGCTCTGATGTGCTAACTATTGTTTTGCAACTGTTACATATAATCTTCTCATATCAACCTCCATTTCGGACAAACACATTTGTAACACACTTTATCTGTTACGAATGTGATCATGTACGTATCAAATGTGTTACATATATAGTCTAGGCTCTTATGTAAAAATATTGGCTCGATCGTGACACGTCGGACGAAAGTGCCAATTTTTGTTTATAGTTAGCTACTATCATAAGATAACTTTTGCACTAGGGGTGCCCGACTTGGCGTGTCTAGAAGCGACATAAGAGCGATTTCAAATTTCGGATAGATGTCTATCCGGATACTCTTCCTTTTTATTTTCAAATTCGAAATTTATCTTCCTTAAACGCTTAAACATGACACAAAAGTGCCTTTTTGTCTCAACTTCAATAATTCGATGCCTCACAGTAATCATAATTGTAATTTCAACAGGTGTTCGTGTGTTTGTCGATTCCTCTGTGTGTTCTTAAATAGCTGAACTGCATTATATATGTAATCTGACAACCGTAGTTGTGGCAGATTGCGTATTACTGGATCTCTGTCATTTCCTATTGATAAGTATCACTTGATGACGAAGTAAGAACTATCTGGCATATCTATTCACAGCCATTGCGATGTTACCGGGTTGCGCACTGAGCTCTCTGAATCACGAGATCGGTCTCGGACGGATTCGAGGCCGGTCTGGGATTTGATCCTCCGCCGCAGTGAGAGTCGTTCTCAGAATTGTTTCTCAACAATTAGCTGCTCGAGGCTTGAATAGTGGTACTGATGCCGACTTATCGCAGTTAGTACCGCGTCTATCTCCCAATTTTGAGGTCCCAAATTCGATCTTCGACGGTGCCGCATGTCCTTTCCGATTTGATTTCCCATTGATGGAAGGATTTTAACATTTCTATTAGAAATCGACAGCTAGAGACTAGGAAAGGATTTTGGGTGAGAAAAAAGCCGGAAATTAATGGTTAGTAGCTTTAGCAGCCGCGATATAACTGAAAAGCTTTTAAAACCTATATCAATCTTCCACTCACACAAATGATGGTAATACTTTTGTGCATGATATAAACACAGAAGGGTTTGGTGTTCCAGCAGCCGTGATTTGACGTTATTTCATCGGATAATGTTCATATTTCTAGTCATTTTTTTTATATTTTTGTTAAGTTATGTGATAAACAAAGGAAATATTGATTGCCATTAGCAGCTATCTTCCTGAAAGTTATGTATTTGTAATACAACTGTTATACACTTTTTTTTCAAAGATAGCGCATCTATCGAAGAATTGCAAAAGACTTGCACTGCTGTTCAAGGGTTACAGATTACAGCATATGAAAATGACACATGTAATAATATCAATAACACTATATATTCTGATGATAACATTAAAAATACTACATGAGCAGTGCACGTGACTGCCAATGCTCAGCTGTTCGGTGCAATAGAGTGTTTGAAAAATGAAACTCATAATAAACGGGCATAACAAATTCAATGATGCGTTTAGTTACAGTACCCCCTTGAAAGCATAGATTGCTATTTAAGCATACTGAACAAATATTCAAACTAAAAAGCGAATATTTTAGTCATGCAAGCTCTGCGTTCCGCATAGGAAAAGAATAAGTGAGGGCTAAAGTCATGACAACCTACATTACCAAGAAAAGCGTAATAGACGCTCTTTATCGTAAACGCAGAGCTGAAATAAAACACGCACAGGAACAAAAACAAAATTATCGCACGACGCCAGTAACACGATGACGACTATGAAGACGCGGAGGTTATATTCATATCGTGGGCTTCTCTGATTTTTGATGATGATTTCATTTACAAGTATTATTATCTTTTTCTTTGATCTGTTAACTGCTTGATACGCATATTTGGAAAGAAGTTCTGTTTCGTTTTACCTTTGCAAAATACAATAGGATCATGCGACAGACATTCGGGAATGCATAAATATGTAAATATGTTCATGTGTCGACGAGGTTAAATAGAATTTATCTATTGCTATGCCAATTAAAATTTAGAATGTAAATGCCTCATACTTGGTGGTCTTCATAAAATCCCAAAAAAGACCACAACAGAGAAAACATTTTTACGAATGTTCGCAGGTAACTAATTCTCGTTCAGACAAAAGAGATTTCATCGGTTTGAATAGTCATATCTATATATTACCAGCATCATTGTAAGTCAAAAGATTGTGGGCATATTATATATGTCGATCCGCAAAAATGTCTGGCTGTCTTTTTTTATTGTTTGACAAGAGTATTTGCCTTTATTAATTGTCAGGAGTAGATGTATCATTTAGGTAATTATTACAGAAAGACTGGATCTGAAACGTCTCCCAATTTAATGCAATTTCAATTGAAGAGACTTATTAATCTGATTAAGATTTTATTTAGATTATTCAATTTAAAAGAATGTGTGTAGAAAATATATAAATGAGAATAATGAAACATGACCTGTGTTTCTCTCTCTCTCTCTTTGCAAAGAAGGAACATGCAAGTACATATATTCTATATTTATCACGAACTAATTAACGATCGTTTTCGATAAAGCGGTGCGTTTTCACGAAACCACGCTAGAATATACATGATTGTATCCGGCAACAGATGTCTGTTTTTTTTTTTTTTTTTTTTTTTATTTATGCTTTATAGAACCTGTAAGAGTGTTAATTTTGGGCAACACCGATGAATATTTGTTTAGTTGCTGGAGATATCTCGGTAAGAAACCTTTTAAAAAAAATGCCCAAAAGAACGAACATTGAGACTTTTTCATGACTTAGGTGTCCTTCTATATATCTCACTGAAACTGTAGGTCTCGGGAAGTGATATCCTTTATTTAATAGTACTAAAGTAAACTTCTTGTTAGCTACGGTGATGGGTAGTTGATAGCTACGTCTGGTCTGTCGGCGATCATTCTACAATAAAGACATATTTTCCCCACTACAAGTCGGTCATTTACAGCGAGTATCAACCGACCTTGCAGCAGTTGATTGGATATTTATTGATATCGAAGGTACATCAATTTGTTGTCGAATCAGATTGATTGTAAGCGATTAATGACCAATCCACGCATCCTCAATATTTTTGCCAATCAACGACGAATTGATATTATTCGCCGACATTTTCGGCAATTTGTCGAAAAGCCAAAATAAGTCTGCTAGACTAAGACAAAAACAATAACCGAATCGTCAAAAATTCATCGGTAATTGATATGTAATTAACTATGACTAGTGTTGCAACTTTATTGAGACTAAAAACACGGTCAGATTTTAAAATTTACGTTTTAGTCATGGGAATATTTACGACCAGTCGCATCACAGTTTCAAGCTGCGTAATACGCGATACATGTGATAAAATGTGTCAGTTTGGTAATGTGCAGAATCACCGAGTTCACGGAGCAAGATTATTGAAACCATTAGTTATTCATCATATAGCAGTGGCGGATCTCGTTAGGTGTTAGGGGGTTTAAACGAACATTCCTCTGTAGTTATAATATTCCAATTTCATTGTAGAAATAAATCATTTCAGGTGAAACGAAAACGAATTCCCATCATCATTTGAATGTTTGAACCCCCTTGATCCGGCTTGATTCGCTGCAGGTATAGGTTAAAAAAAAGAGAGAGAATTAAATTCAGACATTTACATAAGTCTCAAGTAAGTTCAGATTTATTTTCCGTCAATCGATTACCCAATGGAATTCAAAATGTTGTCCGATGTTAAATTGTTAATGTTCAAAAGGAAGAGTATTCGGATAACAAGTTATCCGAATATTTAATTATCAATATTAAGGTCCAGAGGCTTTTGAAATCGGGCACTCCCAGTGAGAATTCAAGCTGATATTTTCTCTAAGATTTAGGCTACTTTTCTGTTTCTTTGCATGCCAGGATCTCTTGCATTTCTAATTAATAAAATGCCGAAATGCCGAAAATACAAAAATAATACACTTGTCTTTAATATTGAATGTAACTATAATTTTCCGAAGAATTATGCTTCAAGATTTGAAATTTAATGTAAAATATATGTAAATGTCCTTTAAAGGCAAAATTTAGGTCGGAGTTAGACAAAATTGAACATTGCTCGTTTAAAAGGAACAGTATTCGGATAGCACAATATCCGAATATTTAAGCAACGATTTCCAGTCTCATAGGCACTAAAATCCGGGCACCCTTAGTGCAAAATATTGCTAATCGAACCCTCTATTAATGAACAAAAAATTACACTTTCGTCCGACTTGTCACGATTTTTTACCTAACCGACTCTACTAGTCTAGGCTCTTATGTAAAAATATTGGCTCGATCGTGACACGTCGGACGAAAGTGCCAATTTTTGTTTATAGTTAGCTACTATCATAAGATAACTTTTGCACTAGGGGTGCCCGACTTGGCGTGTCTAGAAGCGACATAAGAGCGATTTCAAATTTCGGATAGATGTCTATCCGGATACTCTTCCTTTTTATTTTCAAATTCGAAATTTATCTTCCTTAAACGCTTAAACATGACACAAAAGTGCCTTTTTGTCTCAACTTCAATAATTCGATGCCTCACAGTAATCATAATTGTAATTTCAACAGGTGTTCGTGTGTTTGTCGATTCCTCTGTGTGTTCTTAAATAGCTGAACTGCATTATATATGTAATCTGACAACCGTAGTTGTGGCAGATTGCGTATTACTGGATCTCTGTCATTTCCTATTGATAAGTATCACTTGATGACGAAGTAAGAACTATCTGGCATATCTATTCACAGCCATTGCGATGTTACCGGGTTGCGCACTGAGCTCTCTGAATCACGAGATCGGTCTCGGACGGATTCGAGGCCGGTCTGGGATTTGATCCTCCGCCGCAGTGAGAGTCGTTCTCAGAATTGTTTCTCAACAATTAGCTGCTCGAGGCTTGAATAGTGGTACTGATGCCGACTTATCGCAGTTAGTACCGCGTCTATCTCCCAATTTTGAGGTCCCAAATTCGATCTTCGACGGTGCCGCATGTCCTTTCCGATTTGATTTCCCATTGATGGAAGGATTTTAACATTTCTATTAGAAATCGACAGCTAGAGACTAGGAAAGGATTTTGGGTGAGAAAAAAGCCGGAAATTAATGGTTAGTAGCTTTAGCAGCCGCGATATAACTGAAAAGCTTTTAAAACCTATATCAATCTTCCACTCACACAAATGATGGTAATACTTTTGTGCATGATATAAACACAGAAGGGTTTGGTGTTCCAGCAGCCGTGATTTGACGTTATTTCATCGGATAATGTTCATATTTCTAGTCATTTTTTTTATATTTTTGTTAAGTTATGTGATAAACAAAGGAAATATTGATTGCCATTAGCAGCTATCTTCCTGAAAGTTATGTATTTGTAATACAACTGTTATACACTTTTTTTTCAAAGATAGCGCATCTATCGAAGAATTGCAAAAGACTTGCACTGCTGTTCAAGGGTTACAGATTACAGCATATGAAAATGACACATGTAATAATATCAATAACACTATATATTCTGATGATAACATTAAAAATACTACATGAGCAGTGCACGTGACTGCCAATGCTCAGCTGTTCGGTGCAATAGAGTGTTTGAAAAATGAAACTCATAATAAACGGGCATAACAAATTCAATGATGCGTTTAGTTACAGTACCCCCTTGAAAGCATAGATTGCTATTTAAGCATACTGAACAAATATTCAAACTAAAAAGCGAATATTTTAGTCATGCAAGCTCTGCGTTCCGCATAGGAAAAGAATAAGTGAGGGCTAAAGTCATGACAACCTACATTACCAAGAAAAGCGTAATAGACGCTCTTTATCGTAAACGCAGAGCTGAAATAAAACACGCACAGGAACAAAAACAAAATTATCGCACGACGCCAGTAACACGATGACGACTATGAAGACGCGGAGGTTATATTCATATCGTGGGCTTCTCTGATTTTTGATGATGATTTCATTTACAAGTATTATTATCTTTTTCTTTGATCTGTTAACTGCTTGATACGCATATTTGGAAAGAAGTTCTGTTTCGTTTTACCTTTGCAAAATACAATAGGATCATGCGACAGACATTCGGGAATGCATAAATATGTAAATATGTTCATGTGTCGACGAGGTTAAATAGAATTTATCTATTGCTATGCCAATTAAAATTTAGAATGTAAATGCCTCATACTTGGTGGTCTTCATAAAATCCCAAAAAAGACCACAACAGAGAAAACATTTACGAATGTTCGCAGGTAACTAATTCTCGTTCAGACAAAAGAGATTTCATCGGTTTGAATAGTCATATCTATATATTACCAGCATCATTGTAAGTCAAAAGATTGTGGGCATATTATATATGTCGATCCGCAAAAATGTCTGGCTGTCTTTTTTTATTGTTTGACAAGAGTATTTGCCTTTATTAATTGTCAGGAGTAGATGTATCATTTAGGTAATTATTACAGAAAGACTGGATCTGAAACGTCTCCCAATTTAATGCAATTTCAATTGAAGAGACTTATTAATCTGATTAAGATTTTATTTAGATTATTCAATTTAAAAGAATGTGTGTAGAAAATATATAAATGAGAATAATGAAACATGACCTGTGTTTCTCTCTCTCTCTCTTTGCAAAGAAGGAACATGCAAGTACATATATTCTATATTTATCACGAACTAATTAACGATCGTTTTCGATAAAGCGGTGCGTTTTCACGAAACCACGCTAGAATATACATGATTGTATCCGGCAACAGATGTCTGTTTTTTTTTTTTTATTTATGCTTTATAGAACCTGTAAGAGTGTTAATTTTGGGCAACACCGATGAATATTTGTTTAGTTGCTGGAGATATCTCGGTAAGAAACCTTTTAAAAAAAATGCCCAAAAGAACGAACATTGAGACTTTTTCATGACTTAGGTGTCCTTCTATATATCTCACTGAAACTGTAGGTCTCGGGAAGTGATATCCTTTATTTAATAGTACTAAAGTAAACTTCTTGTTAGCTACGGTGATGGGTAGTTGATAGCTACGTCTGGTCTGTCGGCGATCATTCTACAATAAAGACATATTTTCCCCACTACAAGTCGGTCATTTACAGCGAGTATCAACCGACCTTGCAGCAGTTGATTGGATATTTATTGATATCGAAGGTACATCAATTTGTTGTCGAATCAGATTGATTGTAAGCGATTAATGACCAATCCACGCATCCTCAATATTTTTGCCAATCAACGACGAATTGATATTATTCGCCGACATTTTCGGCAATTTGTCGAAAAGCCAAAATAAGTCTGCTAGACTAAGACAAAAACAATAACCGAATCGTCAAAAATTCATCGGTAATTGATATGTAATTAACTATGACTAGTGTTGCAACTTTATTGAGACTAAAAACACGGTCAGATTTTAAAATTTACGTTTTAGTCATGGGAATATTTACGACCAGTCGCATCACAGTTTCAAGCTGCGTAATACGCGATACATGTGATAAAATGTGTCAGTTTGGTAATGTGCAGAATCACCGAGTTCACGGAGCAAGATTATTGAAACCATTAGTTATTCATCATATAGCAGTGGCGGATCTCGTTAGGTGTTAGGGGGTTTAAACGAACATTCCTCTGTAGTTATAATATTCCAATTTCATTGTAGAAATAAATCATTTCAGGTGAAACGAAAACGAATTCCCATCATCATTTGAATGTTTGAACCCCCTTGATCCGGCTTGATTCGCTGCAGGTATAGGTTAAAAAAAAGAGAGAGAATTAAATTCAGACATTTACATAAGTCTCAAGTAAGTTCAGATTTATTTTCCGTCAATCGATTACCCAATGGAATTCAAAATGTTGTCCGATGTTAAATTGTTAATGTTCAAAAGGAAGAGTATTCGGATAACAAGTTATCCGAATATTTAATTATCAATATTAAGGTCCAGAGGCTTTTGAAATCGGGCACTCCCAGTGAGAATTCAAGCTGATATTATTCTCTAAGATTTAGGCTACTTTTCTGTTTCTTTGCATGCCAGGATCTCTTGCATTTCTAATTAATAAAATGCCGAAATGCCGAAAATACAAAAATAATACACTTGTCTTTAATATTGAATGTAACTATAATTTTCCGAAGAATTATGCTTCAAGATTTGAAATTTAATGTAAAATATATGTAAATGTCCTTTAAAGGCAAAATTTAGGTCGGAGTTAGACAAAATTGAACATTGCTCGTTTAAAAGGAACAGTATTCGGATAGCACAATATCCGAATATTTAAGCAACGATTTCCAGTCTCATAGGCACTAAAATCCGGGCACCCTTAGTGCAAAATATTGCTAATCGAACCCTCTATTAATGAACAAAAAATTACACTTTCGTCCGACTTGTCACGATTTTTTACCTAACCGACTCTACTAATATGATTTGTTACAAATATGACCCAACAAAGCACATTTAGAGTGGTTATTTCGTGATGGCTACATACCAGTTTATTTCAAAATCTACCCTTCGCATGAAATGACCCCTTATAAAACACACTTCCTTCATCCTTCTCACTAATGTGTATTTATCTTATAACTATACAAATATTCACGTGATAACATCCCGTATGATATTTTTAATGACATCACATAGTTATTTTTAGAACAATTATATAATGCGGCTATTTTTAGAAACTTGCATTTGAGTTAGAAATATCAACAAAAACACGACAAATAACGGTTATAAGATAAATAAAATACATACTTAGTGTATTGTGTAGAAAAAAAAATCTAACTTAGTTGTGAGAATTGGTAATTGTCTCGGCATAGCCTCGACAATTATCAATTCTCCCAACCTCGTTAGTTATTTTTTACTTACAAAACACTAAGTACATATTATATATAGTGTGCCACTCCTCTCTTTCTAACCTTTTTTGTCCCCGCCTCTTTTTGCTTGTCCTTTATCTACATGTTGGGTTTTTTTTATTTTTCTTTCTCTCAAAAGCTTTTCAAATTGCAGTTTTACCATTAGACGCTTTTATAAATACAAATGCTGAGCATACCAACGTGTACATGAAGCGCTTTACATATATTTTCGTGTTTTGTTTTATTTCATTCAACTTCAGATTAATCGTGGACTAGAAATCACTGTCTGAATTTTACCAATAACTTTCAATACATAATGTCTTACATATTTTACACGTAGCTTATTACATGTCAAGGGAAGTGCCATTTTCGCATTTCCACATCAAAAGACAGGAGGTGTCTTCGCCTGTATATTAAAATCTTAAACAATTGATGATGCAAAGCTCATATCTGGCAGGTAGGCGTTGATTAATTTTGTAAACGTCCTCAAGAAAAAGTCTTTGTCTAATGTTTGTTTTTTCCACAAAGGGATCTTTAAATGCGGTATTCATGGATGAACAATATCTATAACAACAGCCTGAATAAGATCTTTGTTTCAAAAGTAGATATAAAAACTCCATAATCTACAATAACAATTTCAAGCATTCAGTTCCGCACTAATCAGTGCTTACAGCACTTAAATTATCAAATGAGCCTATGCGCGATATTTCCAACAATTTGAAATGTACGCGAAGCAAAGACTCTGGCCAGCCTGTGTATCCGAACAGTCTGGCCAGAGTTTTGGCTTTGCGCTTTGTAGATAGATCAGGTCTCGACGTGTCTACAGACAGACAGCCAATCTTCCTGTTGCACCGTGGAACTGTTCAGGCTGCTCAATGTTTGCAACTTATGCATGTTTAAACTTGTTGGAAATGTCACGCACAGGCTTAAATGCATTTCGACATATCGCACATTATATATTACAGTCCAAATCGATATATCTAGGCTTAAAACTTTTACTTTTGGTAGTTCTCTTTTTTTCCTACTAAAACTCTTCTTTAATAAGTTTGTGCATTTTTTCAAGATATAAGCAAAGTTATTCTTAAATTCAGTTATGAGTTAATCAATCGCGATAAAAAGGTTAAGAAATGCGTTCTTATATACAATTTCTGGTTTCGAAATTCAGTATAGCAATAAGAGCAATTATGACTTACATTGATATGTAAACATACCTTTAGCTTATATTTCCCAGATGGTATTGACCAATTCGTTTCGAACGTTGTGATATTCTGTAAAGAAAATAATAGGATAATATCATACTGTATCATATTTGTACTAGGAAAAAATCGCATTTCCCTTTTTCAAATCAATTGTTTTTGTGTGGACTTATAACCTTACAATTGTCGATAATCGAAATTTTGAATTAAGTCCTAACATCTGGTGCTACGAGTATATTGGCAATATACTTCTTATACTAGAAATTTGTAACCCAGCGCCGTCCAGTTGGTAGACTATTTTTGTCAACCTTATCTTGCTATTTTTTCTCATTTCCGTTAACAATTCATGCAGTATTTGGATTGACAATCCCTCTCTTTCAATTAGACGATTTATTGTCACAAACACATATCATTTGTGGTTTTGAAAATACGGAAGTTTGTAGGTTGTTTTTACAAAAACTTTTGTTTCTTCCGATAAAGTTAAATTGTTTATCCTCATATTCCAATGCAACAGAACACGGACACGCAATGTGGTGCTTTTTCCATTATCAGGGACTCTCTATATATAAATTAAGAGTCCTGAATATATGTATGGTCCCGTGTTCCAATAGATACATGATGCATTCTCTATAAAACTTCATTATTCCAATGGCTTAAACGAAACGCATTTATTTATCTATTCTATGAATATTCATACCTGTTTCGCATCTGTGGCATCAAGCCAATTCTCGAGCGTTACTTCTTTTCCGTCTACATTCCTGTTCAAGAAAAAGTGGAGTTGGAACTGATACATCGCATTGTAGACCATGACGCGAGCAGTGAGTTTGTCGTCAAAGGAAAACACTTTGTTGACCATCATATTTGATTTACAAACACAGGCTGTCGCACGAGCTCGAGCCGCTTGTTCCACTGGGTCTGAAATAGTTGAATAATTTTCTTTCATATCTAAACAATTAAGACCAATGACATACCTCTTTGTATCCCGTGAGAGAGAAATATCGAGTTCCATATTTTTGTACGACCAGAATGATGCTGAACACTGTATAGTATGGATTAATACTTTTCAAAACGAGGCAACTTTCATTCGACGACGAAAGCGAGGCAATCCCTTTTTGACGCTAAAGATGAAGTTGTTACACAGAGTAACAAGGGTCCTACACTAGACTGAACTAAGTGTCTACACCGCATAGTGTAGGCTCTTAGTACTCTCTTGCACTGATCCCTCGATATGCTCAAATACATATTCTCAAGTAATCAAAAAAAAGCAAAGAGATAAGACTACTATGAAGTTACTTAAGCGACCAAGCTATTAATCTTGAACTGTACGAAAAAAGTCTCTGAACAAAAGGGCTAACCCATACATAACGTTGACAATCGTAGAATCAACAGCTTGGTGAATGATTTCAGAATGATTTCCGAAAGAAATGAGATATGAATTTATAATATGACCTACGTCGCGGGAGTGAAATAACCCCGTTGAATATTTATGATATTACACGGGTGTTATTGCACTAGTGGAATAACTATGCAAATAAGCGTAGAACGTATAGCAACGCTATTTTGTAACCGCTAAAATGACGTCTTGATACGTTTATTGTGACGTCAGTTTTAAACGGCGTTGTAAGTTTCGCGAAAAATTGAAATGTTGAATTTTTAAAAATTTTGGTTTTTTTTCGCAATATTCGGATCATATTATAAATAAAATATACAATTTGTGCCCATAAAATACAGAATTTATTGACTCGTCATCTAAAACAGATTAAAACTCGGCGTAACCTCGTTTTTATCTGTTTATAGATGACTCATTTAATAAATTCGGTATTCAGTGACCACTCATTCAACATCCTCTATTTATTCGATTGGAAGTGAGGTAATCCAATAGCGCCAAGCGATTTTTTACCTTCCTATTTTACATTTTTAGTACATTTGTGTTTGAGTTTTTTCACCGACCAATTGACACTTTAAAACCCACACCAGCCAATAAAATCATGGAAAATTTGATCGATTAAAATGAAATGTCGATCTTTTGGAATGATTTGAAGTGTTTTTAAAAAAATGGGTCGTTTTTGACAGGTTTGAGTGAGTGTTTGGAATGAATGTATGGAACACTGAGGAAATGATTTAGAATACTTTTGATCGAGGTAAATGTCAATTTCACGATGTAACTAACTGTAGATGAACGAGATCCTGGACAACAAAAAAGATTCATTTTAAGAAATAAATTTTATCTTATAAATATACAAATATCCATGTGATAACATCCTGTATATTATATTTAATGATATCACATGGTTATTTATAGAACAATGATATAATGTTGTTATTTTTAGAAACTTGCATTTCAGTTAGAAACATCGACGAAAACAAGACAAATAGAGGTTATAAGATAAATATTATACATACTTAATGTATTGTATGAAAAAAATATCCAACTCAGTTGTGAGAATTGACAATTGTCTCGGCGGAGCCTCGACTATGATCAATTCTCCCAACCTCGTTAGATATTTTTTCTCATACAAAAGACTAAGTATTTATAATATATTTATAAGAGATCGGATTGATTGATTGATTAAGCTGACAGGCTAACGAATGTACTAACAAACTAAGCACAGTTAAGAAAAATGTGAAATTGACTAGGTGAATGATATTTGAATGTTTTTGGAATGGATTTGAGTGAGTGTGTTGAGCGAGTTTTGAGTGAATTTGGAGGAAGGTTATCCACAAATGCTAATTTTGGTAAGGATGAACAAAATTAGTGATATTTATTACCTCCCTTTAATATAATATATACAAAAAAGTTCTATATATAGCTTCCTATCTCTTCAAAATGTATCAGACGCTTACAATTTCAATTATGTCAGTGGAATTGCGTGGGTTTTTTTGTTGTTGTTTAGCTAATTTCGAATGGCGTTGTTTATAATCTTTTTCAGTGAGTTTTGGGCGTTTTTAAATGATTTGAGATGAATGAATGAAAGAATGAATGAATGAAGCGCTGAGCAAGTGATTTGGAATTGTTTTGATCGATCGAATGTCAATTTAACGATGTTTTTATATGTATCTTGCTAGCGCGTAAAAAGTGAATCCTGGTAAGCTTTAGCATATTTTGCAGGCTCAGTAGGATTGTCCCAGTAAGCCGATTTTCTTTTCTTAATCATTCTACCTTTCTGTACAATGATTTTTTGAAACTGACTTTCGTAGAGCTCTTCTTGAATCATTTTTAGATTCATTTTTTAATGAGTGGTCATGAGATACGGATCCTTTTAAACGAGACAGTGATAAACAGATAAAAACGAGGCTAAGTCCAGTTCTTATTTGTTTTAGATAACGAGTTAAATAAATTTTGCTTTTTTTAACTCAAATTTGGTACTTTATTTGTAATATGACCAAAAATTAATGTGTTACATTAAATAGCGTTTGTTAAATCTCATTATCAAATTTTTAGATTCTAGTTGCGTTCACCAAGCTTCGTGATTCTGATTGGCTGAAAAATGGATTCATTACAAAATTTTATTACGTAGCTTTTTTGTATACTTCCACGGAATGTAGTCCCATAAAATATCCGATACCTGATGCTAAATCTTCAATCGAGAACCCTCGTCGATTATACGGAATAGACCTCGGGAATAATACGGACGCAGCCATGACAGCGCTTCATTTCGCGCGTAGGTATATATGACGTCACAAACATCAACGATCCTACTAAGGATGACGTTGCAAAATATAAAATCAATGATAGAATAAAAGTCGTCATATTATAATTTGATAACAAAACGCAGTGTTTTACTGTGTTTTGTCATCAAATTATAATATGCCCAAAAGATCTCCAAAGTTGATCGGAGAGAAGTAACAAAATGTGATTTTCTACAAGCGTATTAACCGAGGTACAACCAGAAGCCGAATTACCTAAAAAAAATGACCCAAAATTACTACACTTACGTCCTAGGTACTTTTCAGTTTACGGAAAAGTCCTAGCGATGTTCCGAATGGCTAAAACTTATCACTGTTTGCGTCATGATATTGGTTTAAACATATTTTATTTGCATAGTAAACAATTGTACATAATAAATTGACAAATCTCAACATAAACATGCAAAAAGGATTAGAACGAAAGCGGAGCTTATAAAGTTCTTTTCCTTGTTGATGGCTTAATATGTGTACTCATTTATAGATGTATTTAGAAAAAAGGGTATTTTGCTTTCAATTATTATTTTAACGTATAGAGAATAGTGAATAATGCGTCATGATGTTAAATCATAAGATGTGAAGATAATATTTGTTGATTTCATGGAGGTATGAAACCAATCAACCTAATCACATTCATGTATGAATCCGCTTCGTGTGATAAGGTTTTTAGTTTCATACCTTCATGAAATCAGCAAATACTTTCTTCATCTCTTGAATGCATTTTGACATAATTTTCATGGTAACGAAATGACGTTGCTGTACGCTTTAATTTCATTCGTATATTATAACATTAGTTTAATAACACTCGTATTATAAATTTAGTTTTGGGCGGGACTTTTTTACCCCCGTAAAGTAGGAAGGTCGTATTACAGAATTACATTTAAAAAACATCGTGAAATTGATACTCAATACGATCAAAACCTTTCTAAATCATTCACTCAGTGCTCCTTTCATTCATTCCAAACATTCACTCAAATCGATCAAAAACGCTCAGAAATTATTTGAAAGCATTTGGAAATCGTCCAAGACGATCAACATTCTTTTCAATCGATAACTGAATTATCAACGATTTTAGTGGTTGGTGTGGATTTTAAAGTGTCTCCTTTGCTTACGGAGTTGCACAAACAGAAAAGTACTTATATTTTATCAAAGAAGGATAAAAAATGTCTAATTTTGTTCATCACGAACAAAATAAGCGATGTTGGATTACCTCTGTTATTTCACTCAAAACTCGCTCCACACATTCCACACACTCTATTTTATTTCAAAACCATTCCAAAATCATTCATCTTGTCAATTACAAGATGTTATTACCTGTATTTTATTGTCATTTTTTGTACAATAATTTTTTTGCGAAATTCTCATAACATCAAATAGCATTACCAGGCGCGTCCCACTTCTGGTAGGCAACTCGAAAATCGTTTACATTAAAAACTGTCTTTTCTCTTTCTTTTTTTACATTTCCAAGTGACCATATGGTGAATTTTACCCATGTCGTATCAGCAATGTTGGCACAATTGTAGGAGTACACATTTTCCTTAAATGTAAATAATTACAATTCAATAAAATAAAGAAAGTTTGGCTGTTTTAAAGCACTTCGTGACAGGGTCTATTGCACTGTATATCTGTATAAAATACAGAGTATTAACCCTTGTCATGATGAATAAAAAACTTAGGCAAAAATATATATGAATCAAAGTGCTGCAAGCTCTGTATTTTTTACTTTTGAGTAAGCATTTGATTTTAAAGATACAATTACTAAAACCCTCCTGGTTTAAAAAGGAAAATCAAGTGGTAAAGACAAAAATCAGACTGCACATATGTGCAGGCTGATGTTTGTCTATAGCTCCTGCCAAAGCAGGAATATTCCGGGTTCAGCATGACAAGGGCTAATAGCTCTCGATCTGTCTCTAGGAAAATCGCCACCATTGATCGACAAGCAAGCTGTTGTTTCTAACAAATTTTGAAAGAAGCTGATGTAACATTACACCTCCTAGTAAACCATTCAACTGGGGATTGTTTTACTAATCATCTTACGATCAAATTTTGCGGAAGTCAAAATTAAAAGTTGCTTCTAAAGTACTGACTAAATATGGAATTCTGTAATGCATCATCTCATCGGAATCGTCTTCTACAGACGATTCCAATATGTTATCGCGAGGCAGACTCTAATAATCTATGAAAACACCAGGTATAAATTTGTGGTTTGACTTGCGATTAATCTTATCGTAATTTATCTTATAACTATACAAACATGCGTGTAATTACATCCCGTATGGCATTTTTTATGATATTACATATTATTTTTAGAACAAATATATAATGCGGTTATTTTTAGAAACTTGAATTTCAGTTAGAAACATCGACGAAAACAAGACAAATAGAGGTTATAAGATAAATATAATACATACTTAGTGTATTGTATGGAAGAAATATCTAACTCGGTTGTGAGAATTGATAATTGTCTCGGCAGAGCCTCGACAAAGATCAATTCTCCCAACCTCGTTGGATATTTTTATTCATATAATACACTAAGTATGTATTATATATATCTTTTGTAAAACGGGCCCCTAATCTGTATGTATATACTTCCCAAAGTTCACTTAGCACCAAGACTTTTTTGTATTATATAATTTCAGGTTAAAAATGAAATTTAATTTTAAGAGTGTTGGAAAATGGTCGATTGTTGTCACTAAATCAAATTGTAAGAAGGAAATAAAGCTTTATGATTATAAGAAGACTTTAAATGTGGACCAAATAGGGAGACCCTAGAAATCGGCCAATTTTCTTTAAAATTTGAAAAATCGATTTTGACCAAAAAAGATGTTCTTTCAATTGCATTTCGTTCAATAACGAGTATGAGAGCCGGCACTGTCAATAACAGCCTGAAAGCGCATCTGCATAGTCCTAATTAAGTTCTGGATTACTCTTTGGGGAATAACAGACCATTCTTCTCTAAGGATCTTGCCGAGCTCCTAGAGTGTCCTTGGCTGGACCTAACGAGCCGAAACTCAAACCTGTAGCTCATTCCATATATGCTCTATCGGATTTGAGCGAGCCGGCCAGTCCAGACGTGGAATGCCCTCTTCTCGGCGATACCCTTGGATTATACGGGCCGTGTGTGGACGGATATTATCATCCATTGAAATGAATCCATCCCCAACAGCACCAGCATTAAATTTTACGTGGGTATTGAGGATTTCATCAATGTACCTACGAGCTGTCAGAGTACCTCTTTCTAAGATAACAAGATCAATCCGCCCATCCCAGCTGATGCCATCTTAAACTATGATGGACCCACTCCCATAACGATCGTGCTCAGCAATGTTTGCCGCATGAAACCTCTTCCCCGCCATTCTCCACACCCTAGTCCGCCTATCAGTGTAGTCCAGGCAGTAGCTGGACTCATCCGTGAATAGCACGGGGCGCCAGCGTCTTATGCGCCAGTCAATGTGATCCAATGCCCATGTTTACCGACACGGACAATGATCTCGGGATAGCGGAATACGAATACATGGTCTTCTTGACCTAAGGTTATGCTCATGCAGTCGTGTTCGTATGGTTTGAGTCAAAACTCGCGCCCCCGAGGCGTTTTGAAGGTCGGAACGTAGCTGCGTTACCGTAACAAACCTGTTACTTTAGACTTGAATTACCATAAACAGTCTTCTTCGACGGAGGTAGCTCTATTCCTACCTACGACATATCTCCTTACAGGTGTACCAAACTGTTGGTATCGTGCCCAAACTCTGGTTGCAACAGCAAAGTGTACCCCCCAGTACCATACCAATATCCACCATACCTACAGCACACCACAATTGTTCGACACATAAATGTCGTCTGACATTAGGATTAGCCAAGAGTAACGACTTAAAAGTCAATAAAGTACTGAAAAACAGAAACTAAGCATCTACACGAAACCTGTACATGTAAAAAAAGAGAAAGGTCAGGTAAGAAACCGAGGGTTCCTCATTTTGCACGAGTCTCGCGAGAATATTGCGTATCAATTTAGGTATCGTATACATTAGATATCTTGTCAATACATTATTGTACAATTTTAAACATGAACACGAATTTTCTTTTTTAAATCAGCTCCTGTAGGACAGCGAAAAAGTTTGGTGCTTAGCAAACTTTGAATAGTATATATATTATACTACAGTAAACAACATCGTGAAATTGACAAGGTGAATGATTTTGGAATGACTTTGGAATGAAATTGAATGAGTGAGTGGAGCGAGTTTTGAGTGAAATTTAAGGGAGGTAATCCAATATCACTAATTTTGTTCTAGATGAACAAAATTCGTGCTATTAATTACCTCCCTTTAATAAAATATACGTACTTTTCTGTTTGTACGTCTTTGTGGACTAATCAGACACTTGAAAGTCCTCACCAGCTAATAAAAACATATAATGAATAGATCGATTTGAAGTTGAAAGTCTTGGACGATTTTAAAAGTTTTCTAACGTTTTGGAGCGTTTTTGATCGATTTGAGTGAGTGTTTGGAATGAATGAATGGAGCGGTGAGTGAATGATTAAGAATGATTTTGATCGGAATGTGTGTCAATTTCACGATGTTGTTAACTGTACACTACACCCCATTATATGGACACATATTTTTAACACTCAAATTTTAAGCTCTAAATAGACTAATCTTACCTTCCTTGTCTTGAAAGGCCCAAGCAATATCATTTCTTCTTTTTCTAAGGGAGACCCATTATCAACGACTAAACGTTCTATACGCAGGAGATAGTGTTTTGGCTTTGGCCATTTTTCTGAAAACGCAAAATGAAAATTACACAGATATTATCAGCAAGGCGGAATATTTTGATTGGTGTCATAAAAATAATAATATTAATAACTTTATTTACAGAAGGTTACATGTTTACGTTCGAAGTATACTGACTGTCATAAAAAAGGCATCATCAAAATTTTGAAAAAGAATCTATTGACAGAAGACAATAATTTAATCTATAAATTTTAATTATAGCCTAAACTCTACACATCCTGCTATCACAAAATCTCTTCACAAACTTGTGCTTCTCATAGCAAGTTTGTCGTAAGGTTTTACTTGTGCGCCCGTGCGAAATGGAGAAGTGATTTTGTTTTTCGAACCCTGTACACGTGGCTTCGTCCATGAAGGATAAAAATATCCATATCCATAATGCCAAGGCTAAATAATGAAGAACGCATACGCATGCTGGAAATGGGCAGTTTCAAAGATCAAGTCGCTAGACGTTTTAACGTATCAAGATCAACGAAAGTGCGTTTTGTTAGACGTGTGAACGCCACAGGAAGTCTTCAGGACAGGCGTAAGTCTGGTAGGCCTCGCTCAACGTCTGTACGTCAAGACAACATTATCTGTCAACGGCACCTTCGTGACCGTTTTTTAACGGCCACATCGACATCTGCATCCGTTGTTGGTAATCACGATAGGAATAATAGTGCAAACACAGTAGGACGCCGGTTACGTGAACGTGGGGTTATGTGCAGGAGGCCTTATCGTGGCATGATACTTTCACCACGTCATCTTCAATAATGTCGCAAATGGACTCAAAATAACATTGAACGGCGATGGTGGATAGTTGTGTTCAGTGACGAGTCAATGTTCAATCTTTCACATGCCGACGGACGCGTTCGGGAATATCGACGTCGAAATGAACATTATGTGCATAATTGTGTTTGAGAGCATAACCGCTTGGTGGTGGCGGGGTTATGATGTGGGCCGCCATTAACCATGCATTCAAAACGGATCTGGTTGTTGTTCAAGGCTATTTGAATGCCAGGGGGTACATAAAACCAAGTTTTACAGCCCGTTGTCCAACCTCTATTTCGCCGACAACCTGGACTCACTTTTATGCATGATAATACACGTCCACACACGGCGCGTATCACCACAAACTTCCTCCAAGCCAATGATATAACAAGTTCCGATGCTATTTGGGGCCCGTAGTCACCTCTATGCGATTAAAGTGAGTTCCAACAACCAAGAAAATCTTTCAGGGCAGATACGACTTTTTTTTTTAACTGCAGGACATTTTGTATACAACAGCAAAAAAAAAAAAAAAAAACAGCAATGTATATGTTAATTCAACGGCGTGTCTTTTGTTCAAATGAAAAAAAAAATGAAATAAGCCTACAACATCTTATATGTCAAAATTGCTATACATGCCACTGTCTTTCGGCCTGAACAAGTCCCAGCTTTCAAAAGCAATAATTATGTAGCGAAAATGTGTATTTTATTTTTTCCTAATGTTTTCACTATGTTTTGTTTAACTTTTGTCCACTGTGTTACTTTTTCAATCGCATGTCACAATCCCTGCATTAACTCAGTTGAATGCAAACTTTTTCTGTTAGACAATGATTTTGTGCCATACTTTTTTCCTATTGACTTTTTTCTAATTAAAAAACTGTTTTTACAACCAAAGTTTTAGATGATTTAGAAATGTTATCATACAATTGCCGCGGTTTGAACAACGCTAAAAAACGCTTTGATTTATTTTCATTATTTAAAGAGAAGAACGCGGATAATATTTGCCTTCAAAGCTCATTTATCAAAGGATTTAGAGAAAACTATATACTCTGAATGGAACGGAGACTGCTTTTTTAGTCATGGAAAAACTAACGCTCGGGGTGTTAGTGTTTTATTAAACAAAAAATCCAATATCAAAGTAGAAAATATAGTACGCGATAACAACGGACAGTTCATAATTCTAGAACTATGTTTTTCAGACATAAAATTTTTACTTTTAAATATATATGCCCCAAACGTCGACGATCCAAATTTCTTTCGATTATGTTTTGACTCTATTGATTCTATGGACTATAACGATTCTTTCGTTGTATGCGGAGATTTTAATTTAGTAATAAACCCGTCTTTGGACTACAAAAATTATAAAATGACAAATCATAATGCTAATTCACGAACATTTCTGTTATCAGAAATGTCTAAAAGAGATCTTCATGATCCCTTCAGGGAAATTCAGGGAGAGACCCGAAAATACACCTGGAAACGAATGAACCCAATACAACAGGGGAGATTAGATTTCTTCTTAATTACTGAAAACTTATTAGATCTAGTTCAAAATTGTGATATTGATGTCAGCTACAAATCTGACCACTCAATTATTGTTTTAAATCTAAAATTCTCAGAAATGAAATACGGCAAAGGTTATTGGAAATTTAATAATTCCTTATTATACGACATAGATTTTGTCAATTGTATAAATACGAAAATTGAAGAAATCATTTCACAATACTGTTTGCCGATTTATAATTATGAAAATATCTGTAAAGTTGACGAATCAGAAATACAATTTACCATAAATGATCAATTATTTTTATGGAAATAAGAGGAAAAACTATATCCTATTCCTCGTATAAAAAGAAGGAAAGAAATAACCGTGAAAATGTACTTATTGAAAAAATAAAGAAAATAGAAGAAAATTTAAATGAAGAAATTAAAAAAAATCTCTTAAATACCCAAATCGAACTGGATCAAATTAGAGAAACAAGATTAAAGGGAGCATTTATACGATCAAAATCGAATTGGATCGACGAGGACGAAAAAGTAACAAATCTTTTTGTAATTTAGAAAAGCAACACTCTGTTAAAAAAAAGTATCCCCTTTATTGAAAAAAATGATTGTTGCAGATTTTTTTCTCAAAGCGAAATTCTAAAAGAAACGGAACTTTATTATCAAAACTTGTATGATGACAGTCTACTGAAGATTCCATATGATCTAGAAACAGAATTTCAGAATATTGATTGCCAACAATCAGAAGAACTAGAGGGTCTACTCACATACCAGGAAGTAACAAAGACTTTGAATAAAATGAAAAATGATAAAAGTCCTGGGTGTGATGGGTTTAGCTCCAATTTTTACAAAGTTTTTTGGAAAAAAATCGGCCACTTTGTAGTCAGAGCGTTAAATTATGCATTCAATACAGGGTCCTTTTCTAGAAATATTAAACTAGGTAACATCACTCTTATTCCGAAAGAAAATAAACCAAAGCAGTTTTTAAAAAATTGGAGACCAATTACGTTGCTCAACGTTTTGTATAAACTTGCATCGGGTTGTATTGCTAATAGACTGAAGTCAACTATGGATATTTTGATATCTCCTGATCAGACTGGATTTATAAAAGGCAGATATATAGGGGAAAACACAAGACTCGTATATGACATCATGCCATTGCGAAGAAAATAACATCCCAGGACTTCTAATGCTAATAGAATTTGAAAAAGCTTTCGATTCCATATCCTTTGAATTCATAGAAAAAACACTATCTTTTTTCAATTTGGTGATATGATTCAGAAATGGATAAAACTCTTCTTATATAATACTGAAGTTCCAGTGCAATTAAATGGATTTTTCTCGGAATATTTGTCTATGAAAAGAGGCTGCAGACAAGGTGATTCTTTATCTTCCTATATATTCATTTTGTGCGCGCAAATCTTGAACTTAAAAATAAAAAACTGCAATAAGGTTTCGGGTATCAAAATAAGAGGCGAAGAATTTCTTATCTCACAATTTGCGGATGACACGTCACTTCTCCTTGATGGATCAGACCAGTCGTTACATTCTGTTTTAGAAATCCTTAATACTTTTTCAAAGATATCTGGTTTAAAGGTTAATTTTGACAAAACAAAATTAATATGGATTGGTTCTCTCAAATACAGCACACGAGCAATCAAAACGCGTTGGAAATTATTTTGGGCATAAAATGATAAAGCTTAATTTTCATAAGAAAATAGAAAGTGTAAAATAGAGCAATATGTTTTTGGAAAAGACGCAAATTAACCCCAATTGGTCGAATAGTAGTTGTCAAGTCATTGTTAATGCCATTGTTAAACCATTTGTTTATTAGCTTACCAACTTCTTAGTATCTGAAGACAATAAATGAGCTATTAACACATTTCATTGAGGACGGACGACCGAAAATTAAATCTTCGATAGTAGTAAAATCATATGACGAAGGCGGACTTAAGGTACCAGACCTTGATAAATTTATTAAAAGTATGAAGATAAAATGGTTGAAAAACATGATAACGCACCATAATAACACGTGTTATAAAATAGCTACCATTTTCATGAATTTCAATATGATTTTAAATTGTGGTAAAATGTACTGCGTAACTACTTTGAAAAAGCTTACTAATGCATTCTGGATCGATGTTTTAAAATCTTTTATTGAGTATATAGAAAAACTTCCACTGGAAAATTATACACACATGCTTCATATACCAATTTTTTACAACAATAAAATAACTATTGCCTCAAAACATATCTACATTAATCATCTTTACAAACGAGAAATTAGGCTAGTTAAAGTTTTTTTCGATGATAATGCAAATTTTGAAACGTATATCTATTTCAATGAACTATTAAACGGAAAGCTACACTTTTTAGATTACTATAGCATCCGCAACGCAGTGAAGTCATTTGTTCATAAACAAGGTATGCTAATTGATGCCTCTATTTTACAAAATAAGGGGTTATATATCTTTAATGGGTTCAACCGAGATTGGTCAAAAAATTATTCAAATACCTTCAAGTTAACAAATGATACATATATTCAATGGCTTCAATTTAGAACAATACACAGAGTACTGCCAACAAATTCATTATTGTATTAAATGAATATTACAAATGACAAGATGTGTTCATTTTGCAAAACAGTAGAAGAAACCCTTATGCATATATTTTATGAATGTGAGAAAATCAATCCTATTCTTCAAAATATTGAGTTAAAATTGCATGCAATATACCCAGATTTTAAACTACTTCCCATTGACATTATACTAGGCTGCGAAAATAAACCAAAGGTCGACATTTTATGCCTTAAATTCAAGAGATATATATACAACAGTAAGTTTAAAAAGGTAATGCCTACAGTCACTGGTTTCAAACGACATCTAGAACTAGCTTCAAAAATTAATGGCGCATCAAAGAACATAGATAAACAAGAAAACTGGGCAATTGTTAAAAGTATGGTACAAAACAAATTATCTTCAACTTAGTTGAAATTATTATAAAATCAAATTATTGATAATCATTATTAAGGATTGTGTTGTGTTGCAAGTTTGTTCTTTTTTTTCCTACCTCAATAAAATGGATCTTAATTTGTCCATGTAAAGTAGAGCGTATTTCTCAATTTCATTGACATTGTAAATAAGAAAAAAATATAGTAAATAAAGATTACATAATTAAGACAAATAAATAAATAAAGAATGTTTGTAGAACAAAACATTGTATCTAATATAAGTATGTATGTATATGTATGTATGTGTATATATATAAGCCCCGCTTATGAATGCCTACGATCGGCTGTATATGTATATATATGTGTGTATGTATGTGAATATATGTGTATATTTATACAAATATGTGCGGATTTATGGGGTGATCGAAGTTCTTTTTTTTGTCCATACCTGTATAGACAGGATCGGTCTTTGATAACTCACTGGAGCTTGCGCATCTATACAGCCAACGAGTGAACAAAATATATAGAGAGTCCAATTTGATTGTTATATTTAAGCTAATTAAGTATTCGAAAATTTACAGCCTGGTCTCATCCTCTAGACCCGTACATAAACAAAAGTCATCTTAAAAAAGATCCAATAGTCAAGGTCAAAAAATGTCAATGAATCTAAAGAAATAATAATACACTGTTTTTATAAAAATGATATATGTATTGATTCTATATTTGTGACTTGTATCGTTTGTTTGTAAGAATGTAAAACTAATATTGGATGAATTAAAAAAAAAAAGATATTGGCGTTCTGCCATGGCCAGCCATCTCATCGGACTGCAATCCAATCGAGCACATGTGGGATACCCTTGAACGTCGTTTACGTCAGCCACAGCCTCAAACTGTGCAACAGCTGACTGACGCTCTTCATCAGGAGTGGGCTCGCATCCCGATGTACCTTCTGCGTAACATGTGTGGCTCAGTGAGACACAGACTGCAGGCTGTGGTTGCTAATCGTGGTGGACATACTCGTTACTGACACCTTTAAGGCAGTGGTCATTTCTATCTTGAATAAAATGTAACGAATGTTTTTATTTTAGACCTTTTATTCCACCTTTGCACAACATCCCGATCAGTTTCTTCCGTCAAAAACAAATAGTACTTGTATTTAATGTCCCGCATTGAACCAATGCTGAATGCATGTGAGGCGTTAATAATGACAGTCAGTATAGTTTCAAATTTACGGAAAAGTCAGGCGATGTTTGGTATGGTGTATTGTTTCAGTCTAAAATCCACACAAAAAAAGACGTACACCCGAGATTTTCAGGGGTGCTTTTCCATATAATGATTATTTTAATAAAATATTGAAGTAGTTTGGAATCTTAAAATCAGGCCACTAGCTCAAATCTGGAAGTGGGAAAATTCGTGAAGTCACGTTTCTCGCGATAAAAATGAAAACTGGTAGGAATGGTTGTATCGATAAAGTCTTATACAAATTGAAAATAAAAATCAAAGTGCTGTCAGCACTGTAAATCGGGCGTCATTGAGAGGCTGGGATATTGCAATAGTTCGTCAATCAAAGGGGCTCAATTTTGGACAATAAAAGTTGGTAAAAATAATTAACACTTCATCTTTTCGAGGACATCGCCAGCTCACCCAACTGGAGTTTACAGAATTATATCCACTCAACTTGAGAGATATGTCAAAAAACATTTCCATTCAACTTGGGACTAAACCCAGTTCAACTAAGATTGATTATCCAACATGCTACCAACTGCACTATACGGTCAGATGTCAAGGGGGTAGAACCGGCATCAATTTGTTCATCAATTTGATGCCTGAGGTAAGCATTTATATAGAGGCAGATAATGGCAAATCCCGGTCATGTCTCTGCAGTGTATAGGCACAGTAACATTAGAGATGCCAAATTGCACATGAAATTTCAACAAAATTATTTAGCCTTGGTCCAGTGGCTAACATGAAACAAAATCGAAACTTAAAACTCGGGAAAAGTGTGTGATTTAGGGCCGCTTTTCGTTGGTTCTTGTTTGTTTGTTTGCTTGTTGGTTTGTTTGTTCGATGGCTTAACTCCGCTCTAAGGAATCTTTCAGTTATATCCCGGCGACTGGAACACCTAACAATGGATTCCTTGTATTTCTCACACCAGTACAACCATCACAACCTTTCCTAGTCTTCAGCTGCTATCCTACATAGGTCTACGATTATCAACCCGTTGGTAAGAGACAAATAGTCCGAAAGGATCAATGTTTATGTATAAAGTGGCTATTGATGGGTTATTATGTCATCTATGCACTGATAAAAAGAAAACACAACCTTGCCACATCAAAAAAATCGGCTAATAATGGCATAACCCCTCCCCCGTCAGACTTTTATCATCGACACATCAGCGCGAATAAGATATTATTTCATGAATGAAATATGGCCGAGCCGGTGATCGAACTCGCAAACCCTAAATGACAATCCAGGGCGCTACCAAGCTACTTAGCTAACTGAAGTCGACCGAAAATGTCAAATCATAATAAATGAGCCTGTGCTCGACATTTCCAACAATTTGATGCATGAGTGATGGAAAGACATTTAGCTAACTGGACATCCTCACACTGCACCAAAAATGTTCTACGATCGTGCACAGTTAGAATAGGTCCGTACCTATCTATTAGGCGCAAAGTGAACTCTGACCAGCAAAGAACATGAACAGGCTGATCAGAGTATAAAAGTTGCGCACTAGTGAATTTTATGGAAATGTCACGCACAGGCTCATATAATACGATTTTGATTTTGTCAATCAAGATTCCTGTCTTTCTGATTGGCTGAAAATTTGGTTTTGTTCGCCAATGAAAAAACTTTTGAGTACGTAGCAATTTTGTAAGCTTCGCACAAAATAGTACCGTAAGAAATATTTACATTTATTATTTATGTTAAAAAAAATTAAGATACGAAAGCGGTATTTTTTACTTTTATGGAGATATGAAACTTTGAAACTATTCATAAAATGTGATGAGGTTTTCAGGTTCATGTCTATAAGAAATCGAAAAATGTTCTTTTCGTCTCTAAAAACAAATACCTGTGCTTGATCTCCAAGAAACGGAAGATCCATTTGTGTGCAATATAACGGCTTTCTGTGGGACTTGAAAGTCATGATTCGTCTTTTTAAATCGAAATGAACCTGAAATTAACAAAACGAAATCAGTAAATGAGTACATATAGAATCACACGTTTGATCAAGTGATAAAAGGTCAACTGCGTCTTTACCTGTATAAGCAAAATTGACGTTTGATCTCTAACTAATATTTGTACATCTATACGACTGGATTAAATACAGGGTCGAATCATTCTAAATCTTTCAATCTGTTTATAGGTAAATGGATTATGGTGCGTGATCAAAGGTCAATTTTCTCTACACCGGTGTAGAAAAAATTGACCTTATATCACTCGCTTAAACTTGTAAACCTGTAAATGAACAGAAATCAACAAGAACACCGACGAACTTTAACATTTGTTATAAATGCATTTGCTGGACTGATTTCAAAATCTTAGTTTGCTAATTTATTTGGAAATTGTAGAAAAAAATATGTCTTTTTGATAAATGTCATTTTGAACTTTGTTCCAGATGGGCGATATTATCAAAAAAATATTTAATTACATTTTAGTAATTTGAAGTGTATTTATCTTTATTGTTGTTGTTTTCATTTTTTTATTGCGATAAGTATTTGAACCATGTATTATCATCTTTGGGTTGGTTTGAGGAAAATGGGGCGGCGTTTTCTAAATGAAGGGGTTATATACAGACACCTTAAATTTTATTATTTTGGCAAGAAATGCATTAATCAACAAAAGTCATCTATAGAACACAATTAATGATTTTGTGCTGCTTAAATGGAAAAGTCTTAAGATTTCTTGTCGAGAAACCTCTTGCACATTTTAGTTGAAACCCTACAATACGGTATTAAATATTCTGATTAAAACTCTTAAGAGTCTTCGAAATCTTAGCCTTTAGAGGGCGCTTATCAATTTTGGGATGCAAAATCGTCGAACGATCCGTGTTCTCATATAAGAGTTTAGCGTTGTGAAGTTTGCATTTTCAAAATACGATTTGCAACTGTAGAATTGATTGTCGTATTTTTTCCCGACAGTAAGCCGCACAAGTGTATAGGCCGCACTTTAGGCCGTCTTTTTTTGTAACTATTTTTGAATAAAAAAATCACCGCTTATGCCACACAGGCGAATGAGCCGCGGCCTTTACTATGATGTCTTATTACTTATATATTCATTGATTGTGTGACATCAATACTAGGATTTAGAAGTACTTACCATGACGAATTTTGACACTCCTGTAGGTTCTTGTTTTATTGCCCTGCAAAGCAAAGTGAAAGTTCTGGTCATGGCTGTACAATGATAAACTTCGAAGGGAAAATGTGTCACAAAAAGCAAATGGGACAATCTGAATGTCTCAGTCAACAGTCCAAAACGTCATCCCCTCCACTCCAGTACAAAAGTTTGTGGTTTTTTTTTTTTTTTTTTTTTTTTTTTTTCATTTTATCTGACCTACTATATCAATGTAAAAAAAACTATTTAGAACTATTTCACAGTGGGGGGTTTTCCGCAACTCGTCACGTGACCGTGCAACAGTATGAATTATTTCATCCATGTGTAGTGAGCACAGAACTGTTGCCGTTTGCGAACATGACGTCATTTTGTTGCGCGTGAAATAAACGTGCAAAGTGACGCGCTTTATCCAAAAATCGACCTTTCTTCTCTCTATAATACTTTTTGTAACACATTTTTGAAAAACAAGCATAATAACAGGTTTTATAAGGTAATAAAACAGATATTTTATGGCGTTTTGTGTAACATTGAAAAAAACAACTGTTGACCCCGGTGTCGGGGATGACACTTTTAACTGTTGCCCTCTGCCTTCGGCATCGGCAACAGTTTAAAAGGTCATCCTCTCCACCTCCTGACAATAGTTTTCGCTGTTACACGAAACACCATGAAATAACTTCACTGTTACATGTACATGATTAAACGTAAAATAGGTGCACAACTACTGTAACTACAAATTTATACAATTGAAGCAATGATAATGTTTTGGAAAATATTCGTTTCGTCAAAATAAAAAAAAAAAGCGTGTAAAGCAAAATCTTATTTGAAGTACGACGATGATTGAAAGTTAAAATAATCTTACCCGAGTTACGCTGAAACATTTCCGAGAGTCGCAGTGCAAAATACCCAAGAATAACAGAATAACAAACAATGCAAGTTTGCACATGACTTTTTGATGGTCCCAGCCTCTTTAAAGTGTTGATTGCAGGTGGAAAATAATGTCCCCGCCCCCGAAAAGGGTTTTTTACCTGTATATAATTTCCTTTATTGATGTAAATCAGTAATTTCCAGTGGGAAGTTATTGGGGGAAATATAATTGAGAGGAAAAAATACCTGGCAGGTATAAAAGGGTCGCTTTATAATGATGTGGAAAATATGTATAGGTGTATTTTCCGCGTTGAGCCGTGAAATAAACTTTTTACCGTCATATTCTCGTGCCATTTGTATGAAATAGATAAACCAGGTTAAAATAATGCATTAAGAAATTTTTAATTTACGTTTTAAACCAACGTTATTGCTTGTCTTAAAACATAAGGTTCACCCAAACATGTACTTTCACAATTCCAGTAAAGGGACAAGGTTAAGTTCCTATCCTTTGCTTTTGTATCATGCCTGATTAACATATGGTAATGGACTCGGCGCCTACGTCAGAGCTCAGTTTTGAAAATACACCTATAGTAAAGGTATTTGTTTTGTTGAAGAATGCTTAGATCAGCTACCCCTCGGTCGATAGGAAACCTTATTGAAAGTATACCTTTGGTAAAGGTTCTTTGCACGACGGCCTGTGTACGATTAAAGATTTTAACAAAAACAGAAAATATTGATCAATCTTTAAAACCATCCACCGACGGTCAATAATAGTGTCGATCTTATAGATTGACAATATTATCATCGTCTATTTCTTATATTGAATATCAAATACAGTAAAACTTGTGTTAAGCGACCACTTAAGGGACCACAAAAAAGTGGTCGTTTATGGGAATGGTCGCTTAATACGAAATACTTTGATAAACGTGACCGTTCATTTTGATACCATTTATAGATTGTCGGGCAAGTCGTAATGAATCTTATGATGTTTGAACCCATTAGAATCGTCTTATTGAGACGATTCTAATGGGATCTAACAACCTAAGATTCAACAATAACCAAATTTTCGATAAGAATGTCCTCTTTTTCAGAGATTTTGATTACGGTGGTCGCTTAATACAATTGGTCGCTTAATAGAAGTGGTCGCTCGAGCAATATCGACTGTATAGTGTATTATCTAAAAACTATATAAATATCCGTATGATATCATCTCATGATATTTTTGTATGATATCACATGGTTATTTTTTAGAACAATGACATAATGCGGTTACATTTAGAAACTTGGACTTTAGCTAGAAACATATACGAAAGTGGGCAAATAGAATTTATAAGATAAATATAATACGTACTAAGTGTAATGTATAAAAATACTTAACTCGGCAGAGTCTCGACAATTATCATTTCCCACAACCTCGTTAGATATTTTTTTCATACAAAACACTTAGTACGTATTATATACATTACACAAATTCAAACAGGGTTGTAAGATTTTTAGGTTCATACCTCCACGAAATAGAATTATTCTCTCTCCATCTCTTAAATATTCGTAAATCGTAGATGCAAAAGGAAAACTATCTTCGAAACAGACAATAAAAGAGTGTAGTGTTTAAACGATACGATAAATGTCCTTTATAATATGACCTACGACTCGGGAGTGAAATAACCCCGTTGAATATTTTTGATATTACACGGGTGTTATTACACTAGTATTGAGCTCAGAGCGAATAGCGACGCTATTTAGTAACTGCGAAAATGACGTCATATGTTTTGCCGTCAGTTTCAAGCGGCGTTATAAGTTCCGCGGAAAATTGAAATGTTGAATTTTAAGAATTTTGAAAATTTTTTGCGAAAACTTGGGTCATATTATAAATAGAATATAAAATCTGTGCTCATAAAATACAGAATTTATTAAACTCGTCATCTATAAACAGATAAAAACTCGGCACAGCCTCATTTTTATCTGTTTATATATGACTCGTTTAATAAATTCAGTATTCCATGATACCATCCTCCATCCTCTAATTATTTCAAGTTGTAATGCTGGTGGCTTACTGCCCCCTATATTGTGTCCGTCACAATGTATTCTCCCAAAAAAAGAATTCCCGACTATTGTCACCGTCCGGTCATTATGGTTTGTGGCTGTTGTTGTTGGTGTTATTTGTTGTTGTTGTGTCTATAAGAAGCTTCGTGAACACCTCTCTTGAAAAGAATGATTTTTAAAATAGTTTCGTATCAAAACGATATTAATTTCCGGAAAGAAAGAAATACTTTTAGAAGACAGTAACGATTCCTTACAATGTAAAAGAAAAACAATTTACGTAAGATTTCCAAAAGTTAATCCTCGATATAATTCGGAAATTATAATAATGCCCATTTTCAACGGCTAACACAGTAACAAAGTTTCTTCATAGACAATCGAGAATCTTAATAGTGTCTAAATTACATTATTAAAAAAAATCCTAAGGTAAAAAAACTGTAACTACTAATTCACATTTAAACATATCAGTATCTAATCAAGTAATATATAATTTTTTGACGTCACAGAATTTAACGCGGGAATAGGATCATCGTCTTTATTTATGCTCTATAATAATGTTAGACATAGAAACTATTAAAGTGAATAGGCCCAGACTGAGGATATATAAGTGAAAAAGGCCGGGCGTTAACGGCACGTGGATTTACTAATTAATCCACGTTTTCTCCAGTTAATGAGTGGAAGGATGTAGAACTGTCAATTTAGAGGTCCCGGGTTCGATTTCCGACGGCACTCATCCTTTCCGACTATTTGTCTCCCACCTATTGGTCGATGATCGTAGACTAATGTGGGAAAGTAGCTTGAGGCTAGGAAAGGATGTGATGGCGGTACTTGAGTACGAAGTACCAGAAATCCATTGATAGGTGCTCCAGTCGCCGCGATATACCTGAAAGATTGTTGAAAGCGGCGTAAAACCCCATTAAGACAAAAGAATGTTAATGCCCGGGTTTTGTCCGTTAACTTATGCATAGAAGGACCCGAACGTAAATGCAATAATGTCTCTTAATACCTTGCAATACTCCGCAAAATTAATGGAAATGTGGATTTTGATTTCAATACTGACTATGGTTCAATGAACCGCTGAGCGCATTGAACAAGGGCGCAACTCCCATTACGCAATTTACGCAAGTGCGTAAAAGAAATAATCATTTGTTGAAAAATGTCGTTGATGAATAAATAACCAGAACATCAAAACTTCAGCTTATTCAAGCTGTAGTTACGATGTTATGATTATTCACCAACGCTTAAGTCATAAAAAGGGAGCGGACGGAGGGTATTCATCTTTTGTCACAGCCCTCAAATTACATATATCCTATGTATTCTTTGGTTGTCGCCTTCTGAGTGCGTATAAATTTCAAAGTTCCAGATACGCCTATGTTGAATGTCCAGTTTTCGTTTTGCTTTTCAGATTCGAGAGTTGAGTATTTTTGAAAATATTAGTTAAGATTTACAGATGTGTGCCTAGTAAAGTTGGTTTTTAAAATGACACAACCCTCACCACATCTTCCTTTACTTCCTTGTTTCAATTTCCGTATTTAGGTTTTTGCTGGATACACAAAACCAATCGATCTGCATAATAATAGAACAGAGGACATTAAGGTAGTAGACCCGTAATAGTTCTGCAACGATTCCGGAGTAATGAACTTTAACAGTGTTAACCGAGGTTTCCTAATGATTTTCATTAGGAAACTTCGGTAAACATTGTGAAAAAAATATGGTCAGATATGTTGCGGAACTATTACGGTTCCACTACCTTAAATGGTTGAAGATGAACCTAGGATGCATTTATGATAACGAAATGGGTGATTGTTGGGGTACAATGATACCACATTCGAAACACCACTCGGGCAATCTCTCGATCAACCTCGGATGTTCATAGACGGACTATTTTTTGAAAATTACGGGAAAACCCTGGAAAAACTCGATGACGTCAGTTAAAATGGCGTAAGCCCTCTAAGCTGTGGGTGAAAACATTCGACGTCTCCAACGCTACTCGTTTAAGTTACTGACGTGAAACCATGGAATCCTAATATAAATATCTTTAGATTTTCAAATAACGCCTACAAAAATCTTAATTTTTGGTGGACGTTTACGTTCACCAGTGTTAATACCACGTTTGAACAATCCTGTCAGATGTTAATAGGTTTTCAAAACAGTAGTACTCATTAAGATTCAATTTACTCTTTTTGAAGAATTGTAACCGCCTGACAACTATGCATTTCAAAAATGGAGTGAAACAAGGAGTCTACGTAACTTGTTGCAACCTCAAAGACATCTTTTAAGTGTGAAATCATATTCAATTCTGAGATCGGGTGAATTTTTTCCTTGCGTAGAACTACTTTTCTGACAGAGTGAGTAATTTGCCCCTTATTTCCCAATGGTCAATGGGAGGTCACTCATGAAATGAAATTACTGGAATGGCAACCTCCCCTGACACTTCTAATGTACATGTATATAAAACAAAGGCAAACTAATGAAAATATCGGTATACACATGAATACGGATACAGTCTGAGCAGGTAAAGTAAAGCATTCAGGCCATGCGATAAAGGTTTATGCAAAGGGGTTTTACTTTACATTTCAACACACGAAAGCCAAACTCGAGACGAGTGTCTGCAATTTTTTACGCGTTTATATGAACACTTAACCTTTCTTTTCTTTGAGAATGAAAATCGCGGAACAATCAATTAACATCCTTTTATTGAATTTTTATCTCCACTGGCCGAAGGCCACTGGGGCTATTGTCATGGCGTTGTGTCCGTCGTCCGTCCGTCCGTTCGTAAACTTTTTCTTTAAAAATCTTCTCCTCAGAAACTACTGGATGAATTTCAATTAAACTTCACAGGAATGATCCTAGGGTGATCCTCTTTCAAAGTTGCTCAAGAAATTTACATCCAATGACAAACATGGATTTAATGGGCGTGCCTTATTTCCAAATATGGTTAAAAGTGGGTTTTCTCAGATTCTAATTGATGGATACCAATTAAATTTTACATGAATGATCCTTGAGTGGCCTTTTATCAGTCTATAAAAATATTGTGATCGGATGAAAAATATGTATTTTATGGGCGGAGGTCATTTTTCTATATGTTATTTAGTCGAAACTTTGAAAATCATTTTCTCAGAATGTAACTGATGGTTTTCAACCAAATTTCACTCGAATGGTACTTTAGTGATCCTTTATAAGGCTACCAGAAATTATTGTGATCGGATGAAAAATAATTATTTTAATGGGCGGAGGTCATTTCTGTATATGTTATTTAGTGGAAACTTTGAAAATCATTTTCTCAGAATGAAACTGATGGTTTTCAACCAAATTTCACCGGAATGATCTTTTTGACTAACCCTTTATGAGTCTACAAAAAATTACTGTGATCGGATGAAAAATATGTATTTTATGGGCAGAGGTAATTTCTCAATATGTTATTTTGTGTAATCTTTGAAAATCATTTTCTCAGAATGTTATGGCTGGATATCAATCAAACTTCATTGGTATGATCCTTGGGCGACCCCTTTAGCATGTAGCCAAAATTATTGTCATTGGATGAAATATATGTTTTTTTATTAGCGGGGGTCTTTTCTCTACATGTTATATAGTGGAAACTCTGAAAACATTTTCAACACCAGAAGAATCCAAAATATCTAAAAATCTATTCAAAACTTTTCTTTTTCTTTTACAAGAATTTCAAGCCTGTGGAGCGACCCAAGCCATTCATAGCTTTCTAGTTTAAGCAGATAACACCATAATTTTTAATAATGAGATTACGGAGAACTGATTAGCATTACAATATAAGAATAATAACCTAGATCATCTAATTGTCATTTCTTTACTTTTATAACAAATGGATCGGAGAATAACTGTTTAAACTACACCGGGAATAATTCCGAAAGTTATCGAAACCTTGTAATTACAGGACTTTGTTTACGATCGACGATATATGTTGAGAAACGTGTATCTGAAGCAAGATGCGGTCAGGTCATTTTCCTTTTATCGTAATTTTACATGTAAAATTTCTCTTTTCTCCACAAATGGAGGAATCACTCTAGTGTGCCAACAGAAACGTCCACCATCAGTACTTTCAGTGCTTTGATTTAGAATGATTCGTCATTCACAAAAATTAAGATTTTTCAGACGTTATTTACTGTAAAAGATATAAATCTACAGTGCTAGTTTTTCTTTCACTGTTTCCGCCTAAAGAAATGCACGATTTTGTAACATACCCATCCGCCTTACATACATCCGAGGTCTGTTGCAGTTTGCGGAAATGGCCGAGTGATGTTCCGAATGAATGGTACCATTGAGCACTTACCGTATTTCCTGGACTATAAGCCACACATTCGCAAAGACCGTAGTTTTCTTTTATTACCATTTCAAAAGTAAAAATCACCACAAAGTCCGCATCGAGGTCTATATCGCGACATATAAGCCGCGATCTATTACTTAAACTTTTTTTTTCATTCTTATCATTATTGATCGATTTTTTTTAAGATTTTATGGGTAGATTTTGCCCGGTGAGCCGTGAAGTAAATGTTCTTACATAGATTCCCAGGCTCAGTTTTGAAAACACACCTATAAGAAATTAGGACACCCTAATTTCATCGATTAATGAACAATCTACCTTACGGAATTAATTCTGTAAACTAATTTCAATAAAGTTATGGTGAATTAATATCCTTACAGAAAGGCAAGTAAACGGATACATGTTCGAAACCAAAGAACAATATACAATATCCCATGATTGAAATATTTTTTATCTTATAATTATACAAATATCCGTGTGATAACATCCCGTATGATATTTTTTATGATTACAAATATTTATCAGTTAATTTTACAACAATGATATAATGCGGTTATTTTTAGAAACTTACATTTCAGTAGGAAACATCGACGAAAACAAGAAAAATAGAGGTTATAAGATAAATGTAATACGTACCTAGTGTTGTATGAAAATAATATCTAACCCAGTTGTGAAAATTGATAAATGTCGAGGCTTTTATCAATTGTCCTTACCTCATAAGATACTTTTTTTCATACAAAACACTAAGTATGTAATTTATGTTTACACACCTTTGCCTTCTTAATATCCGTCACAACAGATGAGATATCAAATGCTGGGATAGTCATAAACTGGCTCCTGTCCCACTGAGCTGGGCCCAAGGTTATAAAACTTTTCTCATGCTCAACTGAGAATTTTATAAAATTTTAAATTCAAATAAATGTATGAAAATAAAAGATTATATTATTAAGTTGTTATTTATAACCTCTTATCAATATTATCTTTCATTCTAAAACATTAAAATGAGTATTATAACAGAATTATGGCTTTAATCTCAAATTGAAATTTGAGAAAATTTTGAATTGAGAATGAGAAAAGTTTTATAAGTCAGGCCCTGAAGTATTGTGAAATGAGCGAAATTGAACTACAGAAAAATACTTTCTATCAGCTAAAGTTCTCTGGCAGTATAATTGGAAATTGACACAGTAAAACACGAGTGATGTACCTTATTTATTTTCAATTCAACACTAACTGACAGCCTGGAAACCAGGTAAGGATAGTCAATGTGGATCTTTTAAAATGAAATAAGTGAAGCTCTATCCATTGATCTGGTAAATATTAAGTCGCAGTACAGTTACTTACATCGTGAAATTTACACTCATCTCAATCAAAACCATTCTTAATCACTCACTCAGCGCTCCATTCATTCATTCATTCCAAAAATTCACTCAAACCATTCAAAAACGCTAAAACCCATTGAAAAATATATAATCAACAACGCCATTCAAAATAAATTTGATAGGAAAAAATCAAAATTGGAGCCTCTCCAATTATCAATTTCTCAAAACTCGTTAGATATTTTTTTACACACTTAGTACGAATTATGTATATACACCGTAGGTGTATTATATACACCGTTTATATTGATATCATCTTCTCGGTTTGTCTGTCCATACGTATTTTTTCTTATTAGCGCATCTCTACCATTTATGGACGAATTTCAGTTTTAAAATACTATCTGGTATAGGTAAACCATGCTATTCGAATGTTTATAAAAGAGACTTTCGACGAGTTAATATAGAGAAATTGGGACCGACGAATTTTTTACTGTCACGGTCTCTGACTATACTGAACGATCACAGAAACGCAAAACTACTGGCATTTTTACCACCATTTGAATTACATCTGTAAACGTCATCTGTCTTGGCATAAAAGTAACATGCTTTTGAAACCGACTTCGCCAAGAAAAAAAACAACAAAAATTAAAACAACAAAGAGCATTTGATATCGATAGGGAGAAAAGGGTGTTTTTCTCGTTGAGTGTCTTTATTCTGTCAGTATAAAGGTGATTTCATTTGTAATTCTGTACCGTTATCTCATGCTTACTAAATTTCAGTTCAGTCCACCCCTACTCCTGGCTATACCACATTTTCCCGCGTTTTCGAATTCCGCGGTTGAACTATAAACTTAACCTCCAAGCGTAAATTATTGTTTACACAGCTTCTACACCGTTGAATTTCATAAAATTTCATAGGTTTCTTCTCTATTGTGACGAAGAGCATATTGTCACTGTTTGACAAATATGTCTACTTTATTTTATCTGAAAAAAGTGAGACATTAATATACACCAAAAATTTACTAATAGAAACGCCAAAAGAACTCAAAATGTATAACATTTGTCTACAACAAGGCAAGTTTACCTTGGACTTTTCAGATAAGGTTACTTCCATTTTTGTGTCAATTTACACTATTAGAAGAGCATAATAAGTAGTATAACATTTGGTGCATCATAACTCTCTCGGTTATTTATTATGAAATAATTTCATTTTCGCATTGATGTGTCCATATATAAAATCTGATGCAGGAGGAGTTATATACCTACAGGAAAAGTCTTAGGGTGGGGCCCGAAGATTTTGCTTTGCATATTACTCCCCTCTCATCAGATTTTATTCATGGACACACCAATTATCACACGATCCAGACTCTGAATTTAGTTTTATTACCCTTTTCTGGCGTGAAATTAATTAATATCCTGGTGTACCAAATTTCCGTGAATGTTAATCAGAACTTTAAATTTTTTTTAGAATTTTAAAATCAAGCGGAGACCTTGTTCAAAACTCGTCATTTTCCAAACCTCATGCGATTGTTAGTGTACGGTGAAAATTCAAGGTGAAATTATTCCCTTTTTAACCAAAATAATTTGAACTGTCACAAAACACCCATTAAAACCAACAGATCTCATTTTTTCTTGAATCCTTAATTTAGAAATCCCTTCAGCACTACTTTAGTAAAGAATAGTCTCCATCTTTTTACCATAATTCATATACATGTGATCATTGCACGTTGGTCTTATTTTTAGATTTACTGTTTCCAAACACAACACAAGTACAAAGAACTTTTTGAGGATGTTATCTTTTACCGATTTCATTTGATAAATGGTAATTTAACATTGATTTCTCCCATAGATATTTATCATTCTATATATTTTATGGAAATATTGTGAAAACATTACTGAAATGACAGTAAGTACCCCAAATTGACAAATCACGGAAATATGATCGTCACTCACGGAAAAAGGGGACAATAGGATAAGTAATGATATGACGTTGGGAGAATTTAGCATGTGTATTATGACGTCAAAAGCATCAACGTTCCCGAGACGTTGACTATCATACACGTAAAATGGCGGAGCTATCTGTGCACATAGTAAAACACATGACATATGAATTTTATTGGGAATGAAGGTCTATGTAATATAGGGTTAATTCACGTTTCTGAGAACGTTAACTTTTGCAGGGGCGCGAAAAATGGTTCGCGCTCGGGCATTAATTCATTTTGGGGGTCTCTGCAAATGTTAGCGCCCGAAAAAACGTGAATTGATGCTACTGATGCATTGAAAGATATATAAGAGTATAAAGTCAAACAAAAATTGTGAAATAATTTCATAGAAAATATATAAAACCATTTACTAACTTACAAATATGCCGGAACAATAACGTCATGCAATACACCGTCCATATTATTTATACCGACGTGGCCCGATTTTACGACGTCACACAATTTCACGCGGGAATTATAGCAACGTCTTTCGGTATGCTCCATGAGAATGTTGGACATGAATAATTTTCACGCATTTTACTTATCAACGCGTACAGTCTTCTACATCTTAATTTTTGTTGTATTTTAAAAAGAATGCGCAAAACATCCACTAAGGACAAACTAATATTGCAGAAAAAACACAAGAATCATTGAAATTGAATAAATTTCATAAGCCCAGGTCGCGGATATAAAAGTAAAAAAAAGCCGGGCGGAAATGGCACGTAAATTTACTGGTAAATCCACGTTTTCTCACGTTAACGCCCGGGCTTTATTTGTTAACTTATGCCTTTAACGACCCGAAAACGTACCCGAAATGCAATAATATCTTCTTTCTTTCATTTGCGTTTACGCCATCGGGTTATAACAAGAAAAACATAGTAGACGTTTACTTTCAATTTATGCTATGTAATTCACAATAGCTTACACCGTTGTAGTTTGATGTTAGTTGATTGATTCATTATTATTCTGATTTCGGTGTATCACTAAAGTATTTAGTTGAAAATTTCATATCTTTTCAATTTCATTTCAACTCATAGGATCACAAACTAAAAAGATTAGTTTTTTATGTAATCTTTTTCCGATTTAAATTCTTTTATCGGTATTTACGTAAAGGAAATAATAAGATTTTTTTATAAATCGGGTGATATTTTACAATCAACGTCATCATGGCCAAATAGGTAAGGACTCATCGGTTAATAACATTATTTGAGCTTTGTTGATTGTTGTATAACTTTGAAATTAATTTGTGAACCGTCATGCCATCTACTACCATCTGGGTAGTGCGTAAAGTGCCGAGCCTAGTCAGACTGCGCGGTTTGCGCAGACTGACTAAGGTCGAAACTTTTCCCAATTTACTTATTTTATGAATCTAGAATTCCAGTGAAATAATTTTTGATATGCGAACTCTGGTTGACCAATGCTTAGCCCAATCTCTTTTTCAAAAAGTCATTTTACAGAGTTCCCAGATTGTCCCTTTTTGCGTGACGGGTCACAGTTTTTCTCTGAGGATCTTTGCAGGTGGATCAAGAAATAACAGAGAAGCTTGTTTCGTTGCTGTGAAAGAGGATCGACGTAAAATGAGGAGAGACAATTCACACCAAACTATGCTGCACTTTCCTGCTCTTCTTGGGCTTAGAAATTGATACACACTCAGAAGGCGACAACTAAAGAAAATAGAGGTTAAAGGCGAAAGAGGACTGTGACAAAAGATGAATGCCCTCCGTCTGCTCCCTTTTTATGGCTTGATCATTGGTGAATAATTAAAACATCGTAACTACAGCCTCTCGTTTATGCTTCCAATACTTACAATATCCGTCTGTCCTTGACACGTAGACACGAAGGTCATCGGCCACAAACCTCTGTAATCTGATGAAAAGGTATTGTGAAACAATTAATTATATAAAGGTTATATTTTGTCCTTTTACGTGTGTTATCTAACTCGCACCTACCGCTGACAACTATATTGTTCATTAATTACCCTTTGATACAACAGGATAATAAACTTTTTAAAGCCACCGCTTCGATAGATTGTATTTGCCATGTGTATTTGTCTGTTGGTTTATTTGTCCCCTAAATATAAACATTGGTCATAACTTTTGATTTTTTAGTGATAAAGTCTAATATTTCATATGTATATTGCTTGTAACAAGACCTTCATGCCATACAAACTTCAAGGTCATATCTCAAGGTCAAGGTCATTTTTCAGGGTCAAATATGTGTAAGATTTAAACTTTAATATTGGCCATTAATTTGCATTAGTTAATGATACAGCTTTCATATTTCACATGTATGTTGCCTCTGACAAGACTTTTAGTTTATGCAAAAGTCAAGGTTATCAATCCATGTCAATGTCATACTTTCAACTTCACTTAATTTCAGCATGAAAAGTTTAACATTGTACATTTTTTACTATCTATAAGAAGAGCCTTGATACTTCACATGTCTACCGCTTGTGACAAGACCTTTCTGTAGATAAATTCAGTCAGGGTCAATATCATTTTTCAAGGTCACATATGCTTGATTTAAGCTTTCACATTGTCCATTACCTTGCAATTGTCCATGATACAGACTTCATATTTCACATGAGTATTGCGTGCGACAAGAATATTAGGGGATAACAAAGCCAGGGTTATCATTCAAGGCCAGGGTCACACTTTAAAGGTCATCAAATTTCAACATCAAAAGGTTTAACATTGTGCATAACTTTGAACTATTAAGTGCTAGAGCTTTGATATTTCACATGTCTATTGCTTGTGATAAGACCTTTCAGTAAGTACCAATTTAAGGTGCTTTTTAAGGGCACTCAATTACATCTGAAACGCTTTAACTTGGTCATAACTAATTAAAGGTAAGTGATAGAAACTTCATATTCTACATGTGTATTGCTTGTGACAAGACCGTTCTGTTGATCAAGGTCAGTAATCAAGGTCATGGTCACTTTCAATGTCAATTATATATCAAATTTAAACCTTCACATTGGCTATAACTTTGGAATGGTATGCGGTAAATTCTTTAGATTTCACATGTACTAATGATAAGATCTAATTAGGTCTTTAAATGTCAAAACAAAAATCTAATATTGGCTTAGAAAAAATATTAGCTCCACTGGCCAAAATCCATCGAGCTATTGTAACGGTGTAACCGTCTTGCGCGCATGCATGCGTGTGTAAACTATTCTTAAAGCGCCTTCTCCTCGTAATCTAATACGGGAATTTTAAATACACTTGGCAGATTTAGTTTTGGTGACCCTCTTCTTAATTTGTTCAAGAAATTTGATTGTCCCACAAATATGAGTGTGGCAGGTTGGGGTCTTTTTCACTAAAAAGATCTTCTCCTCCCAAATGGTTTGGCCTATTTCAATGCAATATGGCTAAATTCTTCCTTTGGTGGCCTTCTTCATAGGTTGGTCAAGAAACTTTGATCGGCCCCCTAAATATGGGCGTGAAAGACTGGGCTCATTTGCACTTAAAATTCTTTTTAAAAAATAACTTCTCCTAAACCATTGGTCCGATTTCAATGAAAATCGGCATGAATGTTTTTGGATGACCCTTTCTTTGGACCCTTTACATGAATTTTTCAAGAAATTTTATTTGACCCCGAAATATGGGCTTGGCAGGGCGGGCCTTATTTAAACTTTAAAATATATTTTTTAAAAAAAATCTTCACCTTTCAAATCATTTGGTCAATTCTAACAAAACTTGGCATAATTGTTTGTTGGGCGACCCGTATAAAAATTGTTAAAGGAATTTTGAATAACCGTCAAATATCGATGTAGCAGCTCAGGGTTTATTTTCACTTTAAATTATTTAAGAATATTCTCCTCCAAAATCATTGAGACAATTTCAACAAAAGATGGCATGAATGGTCATTGTCAGAAACTTTGATTATTTGATATTTTTAATCATTAATATTTGGCCAGACCTTTCTGCAAGTCTTCACTGAAGGCTTAAGTCACTTATAAGTCAAATATTTATAAAATTTAAACTTTAAGATTGACCAGTTTGTAGCAATGGTGAGATAACCTATTTCAATTGAAATTAAAGACAAAGCCACCATCTAAGGTCAAGGTCTGTATATTTCAAAATAACAAAAAAAAAACTTTACATTGGCCATGATTTTAAAATGGTAAGTGATAGATCCTCCATATTCCATATGTGCATTGCCATTCGGAACATTACTCGGCCATTTCCGTAAACTGTAACATCCCTCGGATGTATGTAAGGCGGATGGGTATGTAACAAAATCGTGCATTTTGTTAGGCGGAAACAGTGTAAGAAAAACTAGCAATGTAGATTTATATCTTTTCCAGTAAATAAATGCTGAAAAATCTTAGCTTTTGAGAATGACGAATCTTTCTCCAAATTCAAGATTTTTTAAGCCGTTATTAAAGAATCTTAAGATATTTTCATTAGGATTCGATGGTTTCATGTCAGTGACTTCAACGAGTAGCGTTGGCGACGTCGAATGTTTTCACTCCCAGTTTGGGGGCTAACGCCATTTTAACTGACTTCATCTAGTTTTTCAAAGGGGTTTCCCGTAATTTCTAAAAATGGTCCGTCTATGTACATCCGAGGTTGATCGTGAGATTGGCCGAGTGGTGTTCCGAATGTGTGCATTGCTTGTAACAAGACATTGCTGTATGTACAATCTTCATGGTCTTAACTTATATCATATATATAAAAAATAACTCTAACATTGGACACTAATTTTGAATGGTGAGTGATAAAGATTTTGAAATTTACATGTGAACTGTTTGAGACAAGACAGATGAGTTTATTACAAAGACTAGGTCACTAGTAAAGGTCAATGCAATTTTGTGAAGGTCACTTATTTCAAATATAAATCGTGTGCATTGCTAGTGACCTTTCACTGGATAATTACGCCAGTGTGATCAGCCAAGGTCAATCTGTGAAGGTCACTGTTTTCAATATGAAAACATTTACATCGGCCAAAACTTTTGAAGATATAGACTTCAAATCTTATAAGAAATGTTGCTTTTGAGAAAACCCTGCATTGAATCTCGTCTTTGTTTCAAAAGGGTAGTAGTTACTAGGCATTCGTGTCTTGTATCTGCATTGAAATCTCTCTCTCCTCTCTCTCCTCTCTCTCTCTCTCTCTCTCTCTCTCTCTCTCTCTCTCTCTCTCTCTCTCTCTCTCTCTCTCTCTCTCTCTCTCTCTCTCTCTCTCTCTCTCTCTCTCTCTCTCTCCACTCATTGTCCTATATTTTTATTTTTATTATTTTTGATTTTGTCTATCTGAATCCGTGTTTTTTAATCCATTATGAGACTACCAATTGCTTAAAAAGGCTTTGTCTCTGTGTAAAAAAAGGGCGGATCGTTCAATCCAATCAAAATAAGGTGAATATCCAAGAGGAGAGATGATTCCAGTCGGTAGTGTGAAACTTCGTGGAGTGCTGTTGGCCACATCATATAGGTAATATAAATATTTTTGCCATTGTCTCTTTACACGATTTACTTGTTTATTTATTTAAATATTTATTGATTTTATTCAATTATTTATTTTATCTATTTATTCATTTATTTGTTCATTAAGATTTTATTTTTTGATAATTGGTACTTTTGGACATTCTCTTTATTATGTATGAAGATGTTGTTGTGTCCCAGCCAGACATAAGGTGCTATCTTGGTATTGCGTAAAGTGGCGATCATAGTCCGTCTGCCCGAACAGCGCAGGCAACTAGGGTCGAAACATTTCGTACTAAACTGAATTTCTGAATCTTGAATAATCATCCTACCCTTATGTATAAAAGGTTTAAAACGCGAATTCCAGCTGACCACAAGTGGATCAAATCTTATTTTTAGCTCGGCTGATTGCAGAGAAAACACATGGTATTGCTATAGCAGTTGTGCCGTCATCATGCAAAAAATACCATTTTTTCATATCTCTGTTATTTCTAGGGCATTCACTTGAAACTTGACATACATTTGCAACTACAAAAGAGCAACATATACTATCAAGGGATTTTAATCTTGTTGTATTTTGTGCGATTTTTTTTACATATTTTTTTTATCCAACATCCATCAACCAAAAGCCGAGCATAGTCACCCGTAGACGGTACTCTAGTTCGATATTTATTTACCAGAGTTCGAAGTTAGGCGTTAAGTTTGACGGGTCACTTATATTTTTGTTGCTGTTTCAATCCTTTAAACCGAAACCAATTGTACTTTAACATATGCTTTACGATCCTTTTTTTTTATTATTTCTGAAACAATAAAATCACTATCTAATCGATTTAAAAAGTCACAAGTAAAGGAATATAAATAAGTAAATACTCTTTAGAATTATGGAAAAGTAAGCCAAATTCAAAGGTGGCACAAAACGCCCATCCATGAAATATTGCTATGTATAAGGCTTTGATCGTAATCAGGTACTTTTTTATGTGTAATTTCCTATTGTTGAAAAAACGAATTAAGGAAAAAAGAAACTGTATGTTATAATATTTGATTTTGTATATTTTTATACTTATAATGATGGCTTAATCAGAACCAAAGTACTCTTAGCCAACTTTTGATAGCCTAAGATCATTTCTGGAATGGCTTTCCATAATCGATAGTTTTACTGGTCAAAACCTACGCGGTTGTATTTTGCATTGTACCAATATTTTGAGCGTAATAATGTACTTTTTTATGTGTAATTTCCTATTGTTGAAAAAACGAATTAAGTAAAAAAGAAACTTTATGTGATAATATTTGATTTTGTATATTTGTATACTTATAATGATGACTTAATCAGAACCAAAGTACTCTTAGCCAGTCTTTGATAGCGTAAGATCATTTATCTTATAACTATACAAGTATCCGTGTGATAACATCCTGTATGATATTTTTTATGATATCACATAGTTATTTTTAGAACAATGGTATAATGCGGTTATTTTTAGAAACGTCCATATCTGTTACAAACATCTACGAAAACAAGGCAAATGGAGGTTATAAGATAAATATAATACGTACTTAGTGTATTGTATGAAAAAATATCTAACTCGGTTGTGAGGATTGAAAATTGTCTCGGCAGAGCCTCGACAATGATCAATTCTCCCAACCTCGTTAGATATTTTTTCCCATACAAATCACTAAGTACGTATTATATATTTCTAGGCTCGAGGTTATATAACTTTTCTCAGGCTCAATTCAAACTTTACTCAAATTTCAATTTTAGATGAAAGCCATAATTCTGTTTTATTACTCATTTTGATTTATTAGCATAAAAGATAATATTAATAAGTTGTTATAAATAACAAGTTATTAATACTATCTTTTATTTTCATACATTTAAAATTTGAGAAAATCGAGCCTGAGTCTGAGAAAAGTTTTATAACCTTGGGTCCTGGTATGGCTTTCCTTATCGAAAAGTGTTTTACTGGTCAAAACCTACGCGGTTGTATCTTGCATTGTACCAAAAGCGCGGATAGGGTTTAAAAAGCAAAAACAAAAGTTTTTTTATCAACCTTGTTTTGCATTAGTTTCCTTTCATGTATGTTTACAAGTAAAAACAAAGTATTGAGTATAATTTAACTGAAATAGATTTGGATTACAAGGATTGTGGTACAGTTAAACTTGTATTTAGCGACAACTTCAAAAAATCGGTTATGTAAGAGAATGGTCGCTAAGTACACGTTTTGTCTTTAATTAAGAAACGTAATGTTGATTTAATATGTTTATAATTGCAAATTTCCAATTAATCCTATGTAGTATCAACTCACTAATGAATTCGTATGAGACAATACTTTTGGGCTTAAACAACGTTTAATTAGATTTTTAGACCAATAATATCTTCTTTGTAAGCTATTTCGGTTTAAGGAAAGGAATTTTGAAAATGGTCGCATAATGAAATAGGTCGCTTAATAGACGTGGTCGTTAAAACAAGATTAAACAACGTTTAATTAGATTTTTAGACCAATAATATCTTCTTTGTAAGCTATTTCGGTTTAAGGAAAGGAATTTTGAAAATGGTCGCATAATGAAATAGGTCGCTTAATAGACGTGGTCGTTAAAACAAGATTAACTGTATTTTGAAAAAAAGTTGGGTTTTTCTTTTCTTTTTTTTTTTATTTCGTAGTTTGGGCGTTTAGCTCCACTTTACGATAACCATTTGAACCTACCTCGTTTTGTCTTTAATTAAGAAACGTAATGTTGATTTAATATGTTTATAATTGCAAATTTCCAATTAATCCTATGTAGTATCAACTCACTAATGAATTCGTATGAGACAATACTTTTGGGCTTAAACAACGTTTAATTAGATTTTTAGATCAATAATATCTTCTTTGTAAGCTATTTCGGTTTAAGGAAAGGAATTTTGAAAATGGTCGCATAATGAAATAGGTCGCTTAATAGACGTGGTCGTTAAAACAAGATTAACTGTATTTTGAAAAAAAGTTGGGTTTTTCTTTTTTTTTTTTTATTTCGTAGTTTGGGCGTTTAGCTCCACTTTACGATAACCATTTGAACCTACCTCGTTGACGCAAGCAAATTAATTCAGTAACCAACGGATCTTTGAGGTAATTGACAAATTAATTTTTAGGTGACAAATCAAAATTTCATCACACAACCAAATAGATCGAGATTATGGAAACATGTAATTTATTGCTCTCCTGGATGTTTCTGACCAAACGAGTTTTCGAGAACACATTCAATTACAGTACAAAACAGTTAAGAATTAAACTAACATTGTCACGGTGGGTGATCATTTGTTAGATTTTTTCGATGTTTTTCAAGTAATCTGTAGATACTTGAACAAAATGTAAAAGGTATGATTCAGAAATGGTGGAAAAACACAGGCAAAATGCTGAATTATGTAAATGTAATCATAGAGGGTTTATGATTGGTAGAAACGGTGTTACGGTTCACTTCGACTCAGGAACAGAAATCATACCGTTAATTTGTAAAGATAGTTCATCTTTATTTGATATTAAAGCACTTGAACTACACATGGCTAAGGTTTGGCCTTCTTTTTAACAATTCTGAAGAAAGTTTCTTAAATATCATATTCCTTTGAAAGGCAGACTTGTCACGAGTAAACATCACAAAGGCTACCTATTTACACGGATTGAGAATTATTCAATATTGAAAGACGATTCACGTGGTTTTTACTGTCTATTGATTTAGAAAAATACTATTCATCCTATTTTATTTTGAATATATGTGAAATTATGTGTCAAAATTTATATTCCCCTTACTTTTAACAAAAAATATATGGAATTATAATGAATATATTTACTGTGATGGTGGTGAAGTTATTCGTCTTGAAAAGTCTAAATCTTTATCAGTTTCAGGTTATCCTAGCACAGAAAGGGAATGGCAAAATAGTTGCAGTTTCAAACGAACCACGATTGAAACCCACAAAATGGATACCAATACAACCTTTTTTGACATGTCAAGTAATACAATCAACGAGTCACTTTTTGAAAATAAATTGAACCAATCTGAAACCGGAAACAACTTCGGTAACAACAGTACGATAGACAAAGAAGAATTTTACAAGCAGTTCTTGCTTGGTCTTCAGCAGTTTTTGGATATATCGGGACCAACTTTGATTGTTCTGTCATTTTTAACTGTACTGCTACACATTCCAGTATTGCTTGTTCTACGAAGATGTCGAAAAATGCCAAATTCTTTGAGATTGCTTTCTCTCAATTTTGCTTCAAGCACTCTCTTATACTTTGCGTCAATTATAATTTTTGACAGCGGTCTTCTTATTCTAAATAAGTTTAACGCATTGTTGTTATTCGATATTCGAGCAATGTATCTCGCTGCAGCATATATACTCGGTATTTGCTCTATCGCTGGTTTAGCTTTTGAGCGTTACATCCGAGTTATATACCCGTTACACGCCAGGCAAATATTACGAACACGCAACATCTTTAGATATATAGCTTTTCTCTGGACTATAGGACTTGGATTACCACTTTCGGTTATCATAACAGATACTTTACAAAGTTGTGACCCTGTAACTTTGTTGCAGTGTAACTTATTGCAAGCTCGTTTCATAAATAGGGCTTCATTCCTCATTGTTTTTATTTGCTTTTTAACTTTTATGTGCTTTTCATTTGTGAAAATCTCAAAGACCATCAGAACATTAGGAGATCAGCAGTGTATGCCAAGGCCCATCATACCCGAAGGCAATATATCAGAGACAAGGACGGCATCAGCTTCGCGCAAGAAAAAGAACAAATTCAAAACCACGCTATATATTTTGAGCATCATTCGGTCCTACGTTATTCTTCAGATTCCCATCATGATAAACGCTTTAATCTTTAACTTGTTTCCGAAATTGAGGACAATGCAATTTTCCAACCTTATGTTAACAGTAAGCTTCTTCTGTACGCTAATAAACTTCTATCTTTCTTTGCATTTCTACATCTGGAAGTTGAAAGAGTGCAGATTAGTATTTCTTCAACTCTTCTGCTCGTGGAACACACATTATGAGAAGAAGACTCGTGATTTAAAGATGGAAGTGTACTCCATTCAACCTGTAGTAAGGCTCATTAATAAGTAGCAAGGAATCTTAAAACTACCAAATGTGAGTCTAATAGAATGGGAAGATATTTCAGTAAAGAATTGAAGACTGCTTTAAACTGTCTTCAGTCTTCAATTTTACCTGTTTTGTTACCCAATAATTCATATACATCGAAGACATAGCATCAAATCACGAAGTAGTTAAATAACACAAAAGAAAGTGTCTAAAAAGTCTAAAAAAATAAGGTCCTATAAGAAAGGAGCCATAAGATCCCAATTATTGAGTCCGTTGGACTCCGATTCGCTAATAATTAGATTAAATTCATGCGTCTCTATGTCCGGAAGATTTTTATTTCAGCCTTGTTAGGAAAAAGACAGCATTTACAGTTCCCAGTAGGGCCGTTAAATACAAGCGTAAACAGTTTGCCAATTATACCCCGCTTTGCACGTTCACTTGCGTGCAAAGAGGGGTATAATTGGCTAACTGTTTTCGCCGTTTTGTGATTCTTAACGCAGGGCAGTGTCCCTATTTTAAAAGGTAGAGGTAGAGGAAGATTGGCTTCACCAATTCAGTGTAACATTTCTGGAGCGCACGTTTGTGATGCCAATCCTAGAAGAATTGAATGCCGTTTAGCCATGGTAGAGAAAATGTCAGGCGTGAAACTTGGATTTGGAAATCGGAGAATTTACATCTTTCTTTCAGTTAAAATAAAAGCGCTTTTTAGCTACATAATTACTGTAGAAAATGAGTGTATAAGAAGTCGAAAGTGCATATGGTAAAATAGAGGTATGTCCCTTTTTAGGACAGCATCACAAATATTTCCCATATATAATTGATCTAGACTATCTATTGGCTATCTACGACCAAAGAGTAAACATATTTAATCGAGCTATATTAGTTCCATTGTGCGATTCTTTTCAAAAGAAGCAGAATTTATCGATAAAGTTGTTCTTCTTATTTTATAAGAGGCAGAATTGACCCTTAACCGAAAAGGAACTAAATTTTGTAAACAAATATTTACAAAAAAATGAACAAACAATAGATCAAAGGGGTCGCACGTGATTCTGTTAATATTTGTCCGTCGACATGTCATTCTAGATTAAAAAAAAGTTTGTAAAAAAATAACAGTCCGCATAGTCCGATTTTAGTCGATACTTTTCGCACTTGCAGATTGGATCGTGATATAATAATTTGAAATACATTTATATATCATCGTTTTTAGATACCAAGATAGTATTATATATATTATAGGTAGAAATATGTTTTCTACACTTTTGTATTTTTTTTTTATTTCCTGTTTGTACGTATTCCTTTTCTACAAAATATAATCGTGTTGTATAATGGTTTTGTTATTTTATCAACCTATCTTAATTCCTCATGATAAAATCATAACGACAAAAAATATTAATGTCCTGACAATTAAAGCATGTCAACCCGAAGAGGGCTTGCATTTGCAATGCTTTGTTTGCGCGACCACGTATCGGATGACCTAGATGGCCAGCTTTCGTCCGTCGTTCATCGGCGGTCACCCGTAAACAATTTCCATGCATCATGAGTCACCCGTAAACAAATTTCTTTAAACGATATCGTCTTAACTGCATGGCGAATTAAACCAAATTCGACAGAGTTGGTCCTTCGGTTATCTCCAGGCTATAAGTTTGAAAAATATAAGCAAGTAATTCACAAAATATTCGTCATTTGGTTTATACGGCATTCGGGGAACATCCCTCCACATAAATTGGTGAAATATATCCTTCAAATAAAATACTACAAAAATGTATAAAAAGTAATCACATTCGCTTTTCCCCGTGTACTATTAATGGGATTTGTTTCTTCAGTATGGATCATCCGTTCAAAGGCCTTTAAAAGCTAAAATCGTGTCTTGTGGGTATTTAGAGGCAGAGCTCAGGGAGCTGGGAAGGCCTATGGTGTCATATATATAAAATTATTATTCTTCTGAAACCAGTGGGCCACCAGGGGCAGAGCACCAAGGGGAGGATATAGATCTTATTTTTTTCTTCTTCCAAACCAGAAGGCTGACATTCTTTATATTTGGCAGAGATCATCAGTTCAAAAAAAAAATAGATTATACAATGAATGTTGAACAACCTGGGGCACGGCACTTGGGGATTGGGTAGACCTAGGATTTATATAGAAAATCTTTAAAAGTCGTCTTCGGAGCCATAAGGCTGATAGCTTGTTAATCTGGCTATTCATAGATCTTTATGAAAGTAGCTAACATCACTAGACAAAGGGATCAGCAAAATGAAGGGGGTGGGGATTTTACATCTTTATATCTTAGAATAGTTTTACGAGGAATATTTGAAATGTTATCTCCTGAACTAATAATTTATTTTAGATGATATCCTCTCTAAATGGTTATACAGTTACGAACATCGAGAAATTAACAAGATGAATGATTTTGGAATAAAATGGAATGAGTGTGTAGAGGTAGTTTTGAGTAAAATTAAAGGGAGGCAATCCATCATCGCTAATTTTGTTCAAGGTGAGCAAAATTAGCGCTATTAATTGCCCCCCTCAAATAAAATATGCATATAGGTTCAATTAATAGATTACTATTACAAGATTACCAAAACACTTCTACCTTGCTTCATTTTATTTATACTATTTGACGCATTCGGAACATCGCTCGAACTTTTCCGTAAACTTAAAACTACCTCGGACGCAAGTGTGGTAAATTTGGTTATTTAATACGCTTAGAGAAAAGCACATTTTGTTAATTCCTTCCAAAGGTCTGCAGATGTCTTTTGGGCATGTTATTATTTGAAAACAAAACGCAGTAAAAATACTGCGTTTTGTTATCAAATCATAACACACCGTACAACCGGTTGCGGCGACGACAGGTGAGAGTCAACTATGACAGAATTGAAGAATTATGCCGAGGAGGCGGTAGGTCAAATACATTTAATCGTGTAAATATACGATGGAAGCTCTAGTATTCTAAAGTTGATAAATGATCGTTCAAGTATTCAGCGCTGCTATAGAATAATCTTTACTCATATCCCTCCCGAATAAGGCCACAATCATTAATTAACTCGGAGGGTTCCCATGAAAAGTTACAAAATTAGACTTTATGCTCTCATATTTCGCCTATACCCAAATAAATGCTAGTTAAACTTGAACACGGCTGACGTTTAATCATCCGCCGATATTTCCTCCAAATTTGAAATTTGAAATAATCAATTATTGTGGCCTCATTTGGGAGGGATATGAGTACAGATTTATTCTATAGCATCACTGAACACATACTCTATCAATGTTCAAGAGGTTAGAAAGTGTCTCTCTCTGATTAGTAAGGCTCTAAAAAGCGAATGGCCATAACGGTGTATCTATGCAACATAACTTGCAACATAACAAAGTGTTTAAATAATGCTCAATTCAGAATATTTAATAACTTACTATTTTCCACGTAAAAGTGTGAATTTTAAATGATGGCTTAAATGATCTTACAAAGTGAGTGTCAAGAATAATACAAAGTCAATAAGCAATTTGGATTGCTACCAGAAGGAATTTACTCTCTATGGATCATGGCAGAAAGGTTATGATTAGTTTACATATTGTTTGGTCCTGCAAATTTGGTTGTTTATGAAAAGATTTTTCTCTCAGCCAGGCGTGTGACATAGATAAGGTCAAATTTGCAATGTTAAACGTACACGAACATTAAAAACGACATTCGTTTGGCAATGATTTATAGAGAGTCATACAATTCAAAAGTAAACGAAAGTTACCAATGTAACTTTTATTGTGAATTTAGATTTTTAAGTAGTTGTTGCGAAATAAGCACATCGTGTCTGATAAAGAACATGTAAGGTGTTTTCCCTTTAGTCAAAACTGAAAAGATGAGATACTATGCTTTTTAAAATAAAAATCATATAGCAATGGCTTAGAACGCATATATGAAATAAGAAGAATTACGCAGAACTGTATTCATAATAAAATTCATTTACATGTCGTACGTTTTACTGTGTACATATTTAAATCCATCCGTTTATGACGCCAAACGTAATCTTTAGTGGGAACGTTGATGCTTTTGACGTCATATAATCCTAGTGATAAATAACGCGCTTCGTTTTCTGTATATTCTGTTTCTTAATCATCTTTTTTACACCCAGAAAATATAATAAAACTTTGTTTCACCCATAAAAGGGTAATTAAACTTATTTCAAAATTGTGACCGTTTTATAAAAGAAATAAATTTTATTTCGCGTTGATGTGTCCATGAATAACGTCTGATGGGGAAAGGAGTTTTATGCCAAGCAAAAACCTCGGGCTCCGGCCTCGGATTTTACCTTTTGCATATAATTCCGCCTCCATCACTCTTTATTCATGGACACATTTACGCGAAAATGAGATTATATCATATGCAAGATACTTTAATATAAAATATTTTACAATCATCAAACTTCTGCCCAGGACGTACTCGACCATTCAAAATCTTTTCATATCAAGGGCGTAACTCCCATTAGGCAATTTACACAAGTGCATAAAAGAAATAATTATCTGTTGAAATTTCGTTGATGAATGATCTTAACATCGAAACTACAGCTTATTCAAACTGTAGTTACGATGTTTTGATTATTCACCAACGCTCAAATCACAAAAAGGGAGCGTATGGTCGGCATTTATCTTTTGTTACAGTCGACATATCGCCTTTATCGTAAATTCGTTGGTTGTCGCCTTTTGAGTGCGTATAAATTTCAAAGTCTTTGATACGCCTATGCATATGGTTAATTTTTATCGTTGTTTGTGATAGAGACCTAACAGATATTTCCTGAAAATAGATGAAAGATCAGAAAAAAGAGAAAAAGTAAAGCATTTATTATCAAGCTGCTTCCAGTTTTTTATAAATGTCACACTCTTTGACAATTTAATACGTGATGTTAGCTCCACTGGACGTACTCTAGCAGGGCTATTAGCGTGGCCTGGTAACTGTCGTGAATTCGTGCGTCCGTTCGTTAGTATGTTTTCTTTTAATTCAAACATCTCCCCTCAATCTACTCGCATCATTAAAATGATCCTTGGAAAGATGTTCCTTCAGATACATTCGCTTAATCTTGATCAGATTTATAACATTGGTGCTACGGGCTGTAGAGTCACCAAAACTACCACTTTCATCAAATATATAAATCTTCTCCTAAACAAATGGTTAGAATTCAACCAAAATTCACAGAAATTATTATCAGGACATGCTCCATTAGATTTCCTCGTTTGATGTAAATCGGGCTGATAATATGAGCGCTACAACTGCAGAAATACGAAGAAATAGAGGATAATCGTTTGTTTCAGTGTAAGATCGATTTATATTTCATTGGGTGAACAACATGTTCACGACATGAAATATAAATCGATCTTACTCGAAAAACAAACGATTATTCTATTTCTCTATTGCAAAAATGAGACAAAATGTGAAATTTCTAGAACATATTTTCGTAATGCGCGTCTTTTTGCACGTGGCTGCTATGCAACGTTCATTGTGACGTCACTAATTTCGCCTCGCATAGATGACGTCCGATAGGATGAAATGCACAAACGCAGGGTATAAGTTTTTGATAATTTCACTGCTTTCGCGGTTAGATTATCAAGTGATAATCTACCTTTATTTCTCGATAAACCACCGAAAAGCATTAAAGAAAATGCATCACATACAAAAAATCTTCGTCGAACCAATTTGTCATATATAGACCAAACTTCGCATGAATGAATCTTTTGATATGCAATACATATATAATACGTATTTAGTGTTTTGTATGAGAAAAAATATCTAACGAGGTTGGGAGAATTGATCATTGTCGAAGCTCTGCTTTTGGTTGGGCGTAATACATGGGTGCTATTGGCCACAGAGACAGCTAAAATTGTGTCATACAGCTAAATATAACAATATAACATGTATGTATCTTCTTCTCTGAATGTAGATTTAGATATGAATGACTTTTATTGGGTCATTTTTGCCAAGCCCTCTAAAGCTTGTTGTTATTGCTTTTTTTTTCAATCTTTTGGCAAAATGATGCTGCATTATGGGAAAAGGGGCCTTTTACTTCAACATTTTCGCTGAAACTCTAAGAGGTATTATTTCTGTTCGGCTATACGATGTCTTGGAAAAGGGCACTATCAGTTAAAAATGGATTACATAACGAATGTATCTATGAGTGAATTTTTCTTGAAACTTTCACAGGGTGTTTCTCAATGCGTTATAACCACATCGTGATATAAGCTGTGTCACCAAAAATAGGGGCTAGTTTTAGAAATTCTTACACTGAATTATGAATTCTGAGCAGTAGTTTCAGAGAAAAATATCTTTTTATTTATCGTCAAATTGGACTATTTTTTTGTGACGAGACAGCCCGTAACTTTCATGTCATGTGTCTGACCAGACTTTCACGAAGGGCATGTCCTAAGCGTCATTGTAATGAATTTCGGTTGAATTCTGAACAGTAGTTTCAGAAAATATATTTGGGCCTGTGCGTGACATTTCCAACAATTCGAAGCCTGCGTGAGGTGCAAACATTTAGCAGCACAGACAATTAAAAAGTGAAATTTGAGAATTACCCAACTGTCTACAGATACTTTTAGACCTTATTTATCTACAAATGCATCTTCACGAGTCAAGGGGTATCGAATCGATAAGATCTTCTCGAATACCGTAAGATAAGTAAAACGTTCGTAACCCTTGGTTCGACAAGATGCTACAAATGGAATAGTGAAGACTCTGTTCAGACTGTGCTGACGCACAGACTGGCCAGAGTCTTTGCTTTGCGCAAATTTAAAATTGTTGGAAATGTTACGCGCATGCTCATATTTAATCATATGGTGCCATTCTAAACCGACAGTCTGTAGCACCCATATCATCAGCCTTCCCAAAGACATCTGGACCCGAGATTATAAAACTTTTCTCGGGCTCAACTGAGAATTTTGTCAGATTTTAAATTAAAGAAATGTTTGAAAATAAAATTTAATATTAATAAGTTGTTATTTATAACAACTTATTAATATAATCTTTTATGTTAATACATTGAAATGAGTATTAAAACTGAATTTTGGCTTTAATCTCAAATTGAAATTTGAGAAAAGTTTGACTCGAGTATGAGAAAAATTTTATAACCTTGGGCCCTGAAATTTGAATTCTGACCAGCAGTTCAAAGATATAAGATTTTATATGCCCGTCGAAAGACAGGTTGCATTGTGTGATCATCCGTAGCGACCGGTGTCCGACGGGCGGGCGTTGTCCACTTCTTTTTCTGGGGCATGACTCTTTCAACTTAAAGTTCAATTGAGTTGAAGCTTGGTAGTCTCTCTAATGATTACGGAGTGTTGTTCACGGGAATCATAATTTTACCTAGCTTATCTTTTTAGCTATCGCCCGTTGTTGATTTTTGACTACAAATGAATGAATTTCAGCCGTGTCATGGAAAAAGGGGCCTTCGTGTAAAAAAAAAATCTTATGAACGCAACTCCTCCCTAATTTATGGACCGATTTTGATGAAACTTTCAAACAATATTCCTAGACACCTGACCATGCGCATGAAGTCACGGTTTGGTGAATTTCAGCCGTGTCATGTATCACATTTTTGTGATGCGACAGTCTGTAGCACAAATGCCATCTGTCCGATCAGAATTTTCCTTTAAATCTAAAAGAGCATGCCTTAACCATAATTCGTTTGAAATTATGTTTAATTCAAACAATAATTTTAGAGAGGAAGAATTTTTATTATATGGCCCGAGGCCGTGAGAGTGAAATAATCCCGTTGAATATTTTTGAAATTACACGGGTGGCATTACACTAGTGGAATAACTATGCAAATTAGTCCAGAGCGAATAACGACGCTATTCTGTAGCCGCGAAAATGACGTCATTTTGTACATATTGTGACGTCATTTTTAAAGGGCGATATAAGTTTCGCGGAAAATTGAAATGTTTAATTTCAAGAATTTTGGCGTTTTTTTCGAAAAAATTCGGGTCAAATTATACATAGAATATAAAATTTGTGCTCATAAAATACAGAATTTATTAAACTCGTCATCTAAAACAGATAAAAACTCGGCACAGCCACGTTTTTATCTGTTTATAGATGACTCGTAAAAAAAAATCGGTATTCTATGACCACTCATTCAATATCCTCTATTTATATTTCATCATATGGGACCGTTTGAGATGACGTGACAGCCTATGACCAACATGTCATCAGCCTGGTTAGATCTTCACAAATAGACATAAAAGAGCATGTTCCTAGGAACATTTCCATGAAATTTGGTTGAATTCTGGTAGGTAGTTTCAAAGAAAATGTTTACAGAAAAGGTTAACAGATGCACGCACGGACGCATTTCCTGTAGGACACCAGACCATGCCAATAGCCTCACTGGACCTCTTCCAGTTGAGCCATAACTTTTCCTACAACTTTTTTACAGGACATGAATTAAAAGGGATACCTTGGCGGTGTCAAAATACAAAAGGTGGATTTCTGAACGGGGAGAGATAAATCTACCTCAGGCCTTTAGTTTGGTTTTAATAACATCGGCAATGTATCGCACACGAGTGCGAGTGCAAAGTAGGGAATATTTTACAAACAGTTTGTTTGTAATGTTTGAGTTGGGTTTTACATCTCCTTCAACGTTATTTCAGTCATATCGCGCCGGCTGAAGCACCTAGCAATAGATCCCCTGTATTTCTCACACCAGTGCTACCATCACTTCCTTCCCTAGTCTCCCACCACATAGGTCTACGATCACAATCCATTGGTGTAAGACAAATAGTCAGAAAGGATGGGTGCCGCTATCGGGGATCGAACCCCGGGGCCTCTAGATTGACAGTCCGACGCACTACCAACTGCGCTATGACGGCGGCTCGCAAACATTTTGTACTTTTTTGTCAACTTGAACGCTTGGTAGCCAAGAATTCACAGACACAGAATTCAGGAATTTTCGCTTCTCAAAAATTTAGCGAAACAATGTTGTAGAAGTTCTTAAGGTAATGGACCCGTAATAGTTCCACAACGTTTTCGGAGTAATGAACTTTAACAGTGTTAACCAAGGTTTCCTAATGAATTTCATTAGGAAACCTTGGTTAACATTGTGAAAGACCATCAGTTCTGAAATGTTGCGGATCTATTACGGTTCCTCTACCTTAATATCTCTAGATATATGGACACCCCTATAACAAAATTGAGAATCATTCTTTTTGAATGTATTTGAAAAAAAAAATCTACAAAAATGTGAAATAGTCTGTCATCCCAAAAGTTGTTGTCCATGAACTATGAAACGGCTTTGATTCTACGAATGAACACTTTACTTGAGTATCCGGTTCATCACATAATCTAAATACTTGTACCTGCAAAAATACTGAGAAAGTCATTTCAGTGTAAGATCAAGACATGTTTGGTGTGATTCATCATAAAGGTGAAAAAATATATAATTTAGGGTTAGAGCGACCAAAGCACGCCATTATTGTTTGTCGAAAATTTATCCGGAGATATGGTTCTTTATAGCGTGAATTACCCTTGCAAGGCAGACAAAATTAATTACGAGTTGACGCTCACTGTGTATTTGTGAAGGCTCTTGGTAGAGTAGAAAAACATTTAAAAAGAAGGAAAATGATTTAGTATTATTTTGACATAATAGTTGCAATACTTTTTTTGGAAATGAACATTAATTCATAATTGAAAAAGCCACCATCAAAGCGACAGTCCCACAATCATGGGGTCAAAGGCCGACCAATGGATGAATAAGCATTCATCTTTGTGGGAAAACGCAGTAAGAGGCTTGGAAATAAAGTCTAAGGAGCACTTGTGAGAAATCAATTATAAGTTTCTACAATGGCCACGACATTGCTGAAAAGATCTGTAAATGGACGTGTTAAATCCCATTTCAAAAACTACGTTTAGCTAAGTTTAAAATGCCTTTATGGATAGTAAACATGTGCTTGTGTTAAGCCGACGACGAAAATGTCTCAGAAGACGAAGACTTAAAGGAATTATCCCCGAATATCTCTATTTTCCAAAATAGGAAATGAAAAAGATAAAAGGAAACATTTGGAGGCTTTTATACAAAAGTATAAAAGTGTTCAATATTCTTTCATGTCTTTCTCTCAATAGTATAATGTACACTAATTTATAGACAATTGATCTGAAATTGTGTTTATTCATTTGACCGTAAAGAATTTTTAGAAAAGACTACCTACCTGTTCTTTGGAGAAGATTTTTAGTCGATGGTTAGATTGCAATGAGAGTATTGTAACATTCTGAAATGAAGTACAAAGATGAAATACGTCAGATGAAACTACGTAAAGAGCATTCCTTCGATTTACAAACCATATTTTTAAATATTACTTTCTTCACGCTCAATTGCACTTTCTTCCATTAAGATGTGCAGCAAAACAGTAAATCCTTGGTTTGGTTGAAGAAAAAAAGGGAATTCATTTGCTAGTTTAATACAAAGTTGTTAAATTAATTGAAATCTACCATTAATTATTGTTACCGTGGCAAAAGAAAATGTAAAATAAGAATATCTTTTTCTCTACTAAATACCTGGGCCCGATGTTAAAAAACTTTTCTCATTCTCAATTCAAAAATTTCTCTAATTTCAATTTGGGATTAAAGCCGTAATTCTGTTTTGATACTCATTTTAATGTATTAACATGAAAGATAATATTAATAAGTTGTTATAAATAACAACTAATTAATATTATCTTTTATTTTCAAATATTAACATGTATTTGAATTTAAAATTTGAAAAATAATCTCCACTTAGCCTGAGAAAAGTTTTATAACCTTGGGCCCTGAATACAGAACTCTTTGATGCTTTGTAAGTAGTATCATTTAGTGGAACTTTACCAAATGTTGAATATGTTTATTTTTGTTCAGCCGACTTGAACTATTTGAAAATGGGGTTGGAACATTTTGGGGGGACCAACTAAACCGAGGAGGGCTTCAATATTTGTTATAAGGCATATTCTATAGGCCTCTATTCAGAAACATATCAAGACCCTTTGATCATTTTTGGCTAAATATTCATATATATTAATCAACAATAATTAGAAGAATTCGTGTTATTTTGCTATTTTAAGAACGGGTTTATTATTTGTATATATTCGACCAAATATAGATGTAAAAGCAGTTATGTAAATTCTAACATTATTTGTATAAATATTTTTTTTTTTCTTTTTTCTTAGCTCACCTGAGCACAATGCGTTCAAGGTGAGCTTTCGTGATCGTTGAATGTCCGTCTTGTGTTGCCAGACGTCAACAATTTAAGTGTTTTCATTCTTGAGGCCAAAAGTTTGCAAATGATTGCAATTCAACGTTCACAATGACGTGCCTATTTGTACCCCGCCTGGATAACGTCAGATAGGATGAAATGAAAGATAGCGGAGTATAAGTGGTTTTTTTCTCCCCATAATTTCAATGGTTTAACAATGAGTTTATGCAATGATATTCTCCCTATTTTCTCGATGGTCCAATATAAAAGCATTATAACCCAGTCTTCATTAAATTTGGTCGCAGAGTTTTTTAGGCTCACTAGGATGAAACTTGTCGAAAATTGGAAGGATGTATGAGAAATCAGGAGGGGGGCTTGTTTACAGTCTAGAAACCGAATTTATAGCCCAATCCTCATGAAACATATATATGAACCTTATTGAAAATGGGAAAGATAATTTTGGTAACGTGGGATAAGATGCCTCAACGACAATTTTCTTGATTACACTATAATTCCGACAAAATGGCCGAATCTTCATGAAACTTTATCAGAATGTATGATAAGTCAAATGGATGGACCTAATCAAACATTAAAAGGATCTAAAAGGACCCATACAGAATCGCGAGAAAAGGGATATTAATGACACTTTTCTAGTTCATACTCTTGAGACCAAAATTACGACCCAATCTTCATGTTATTTGGTCAGAATATTTGTCAGGTCACAACAATGAACCCTTTTGAAAATAGGTATGATGCATGCGTTAATATATGAAAATGGGACTTACTGTCAATTTTCTTGTTTACACTCTAGTGACCGGAAATATTGCCCGATCTTCATACTTGGTCAGAATGTCTGTTCTGTCTCATCCCCATGCAGAGATTACTAGTATTAGACCATCATAAGACCACAATCATGACTTTTGCTGATACTCTGGTTTTAAATGGTCATTTAGTGATCTTTATAGCCATTGCAATTTGCTGAGGGAGGAGTCAAAGAGACGAAGGCGAGCGGTAAGGGACCATCATGGTCCTCTTGTGTGCGTGTGTGTGTGAGTCTGTGGTTGTTGTTTAATTGTTTGTTTATTTGAAAACAAACTGACCTTTGTAGGATTTGACGAGAACCTCTTAGTCTTAGAAAATCGCCTTTTAGTCAACACAACTTCAAAGTCTAGCCTTTGTCGATTGTTGTAAATTGTGATGAGTATTTGACATTTCTTCAATTTACTTATTGTAATTTCAAACGGACAATTACACTTCTTTGAATCATGTTTTCCTAATCCTTCTTCAACTGAAATATATTTAAAAAAGAAGATAAATGTATTTACGTTAAATTGTATTTCCACAATACTAACGCTTTTAAAAGTGATTTGATTGAGCTTAGTTCTTCAAATCATTACAAAGAAAAACCGAAAGTTACAAAAGAAATATGAGTCTGTGCGTGAGATTTCTAACAATTTCATATATGTACTTAGCAAAGACTCTGACCAGCCTGTGCAACCGCACAGTCTGACCAGAGTCTTCGATATGCGTTAAGTAGATAGAAAAAAGGCTCAAAGCTACACTATCAGGTAACTTTACATTTACAGCAGGTGGCTGTCTACGCTGCTCAATATTTGCACCTCACACACATTTCAAATTATTGGAACTATCGGGCAATGGCTCATATTTAAATGCATTATAGAAACTTCAAATACCTTTTCCGAACATTTTTGGTTATTGAAGCCATAACTGAAAGATAAAAGATGATTATATTGCCTACCTTTTCCGGCGTCTGGCCGAAAAATTTCTTCCCTGCCACTATATTGAGATATCCAATAAACTTTGTATTGTGATTTCTTCTTAATGGACCCAAGGGACCAAACGTTGATTCCTAATTTATAAGTATTTGTTATATTTACACATTCATACTTGAAAACATAGCTCTGGAAAAAGAAATAAACATATATTTTAAAGATTTATAAATTTTCAAGAGCCGTGTTGTTAAGAAGCCTTTATTTCATACACTGTAATTGATATTAATCCAACTTTTTTCTGGTTTTTGAAAAATGAATAAAATGAACAGGGCCTTTTAACATTGCAAATACTTATATTTAAGGGTAAGTCTGATTTTTCTTTGCATGGAACATCAAATAATTATACAAATATGTGATCCGTCACGCTAAAAGGGACCATCTGGATGGTGCGTGGAGTGTCGTCCTGGTCAAACCGCGTGGTCTGTAAAGGCTGACTTTGGTCAAAGGTTTTCGGTCTTGGTTGTTTTACTGAATCTAGAATGATCAATCTATACTGAGCGACTTTAAAAACGCAACAAAGTAAATTTGAAATACGAGCACGGGAAAACAGGTTCGTTTTAACTAAATTTAGCTCAACTCATACAAAAAAAGATACTCTGTTGAATCGACTTAATCATTATTTGATCTGACGCTTTGGTAAGTTTCGGCATAGCAATCTTCCGTCCACTCTTTCTTTGTCATTGCACTTTTCTTGGTTGATTGATTTAAAACATCAGAAAGAAATGAATTAACTCTCTCACTTCGCAAAGACTGTACTCTGAATCGAGTATGTCAAAGGGGGTTTGGTTCCTTTGAATCGGCACCTCGTTTACCTCGATTGGAATTAAAAAATATTGAATTATTCAATCAATATTTGAACATCTGAAAGGTAGGACCTTGCCAATAAGGAGTGCCAGAAGACTTCACGTGTTAAAAAACACGTTAGTGTTATGTCGTAAACACGCTCAAAATGCCATCTCAGTTCTAAACGACATGTCTGTAAAGGCGTGAAAAGCGTTAACAAGCTTTGTTTACCAAAACCACATTCACATGAGCAACGTTTGTGGTTCTACGAAAGAATGGGAAGGTATGTTAGTGACGTCATTTCTGGTAAAAAAATACGACGTTTTGGTGTCGTCTTTGGACAACACGTGCTAAAACGCAGTATTGATGATCTGTTTGACCTCTTGATTTAGTCAACTTAACTCTAAAATATTTATGGCTCTTGTTTCATTTGAAAAGAAATTACCGTCCTAACAGTAGGGCTAAAGAGAAATTTCAACTAATGTGGGTATGTTTAAAATTGTCACCGCATTTGAAATACAAGAGAATGTTTCAAAATGACATTGATTTTGGATAAAAGGTAACTTGTTAAGGTAACAAAATAAGTATATTTTAGTTCGAGTCTGTTCACTTATATTTGCATTTGATGTTTTTAAGTATTGCCTTTTTAAAGTCGCTCATTACATATTCAAGTAAAAGATTTTTATGTCCCCGCATGAATGCTCGGAGGCATATTGTTTTGCCGTAGTCCGTCTGTCAGAGTCTACAAAACTTAACCAAAAAACTTAACATTGCCTATTACTTCAAGGCTATTAGAGATTTAATGCTCATATTTGGTATGTTTATAAATCTCGATAACGCGCATCTACAGATACCAAGGTCATGATCATGTGAAAAGGTTAAGGTCATCTGTCAAGGTCAAAACTTAAAAGAAATGTCGTTTCGGGGTCATTCGTGTTTCACAAACACATCTTGTATTAAATCAGACTTCCGGTTAACATGTACTGAGACCAATCTCATCTTTATTGTTTATTTTACGGAATACCAAGTTAGTCCCTTTTGGCACGAAAGGTCACATACGACCTAAAGACCTGCGTTCAGGATGACAAAACTTTGCTAACTTTTATCAAATAATACCCCGCTTTGCACATGCACTTGTGTGCAAAGCCGGATAAAACTTACAAACACTTTAGACCATTTTGTCAACCTGAACGCAGGATTGTAATAACTCTCACCACTTTCTTCTTCAATTTAGGCACAGGACCATGCAAAAGGTACCTTGTATATCGCATTGGAGTTCTGTCTATCTCTTTATCATTGACAAGTTTGAGCAAAAAGTATTTCACAAATTTGGCTTCAAAACCTGAAGATAACAAGAAAAGTATCATAGAGAAATCAAATACGAGTAAGTACCTCACAAATAATGCTTGATAACCTGAAAGTAGTGAGAAAATTTCCTCGCAATTATCACTTGATAACGTAAAAGATATAAGAAAAGTTCTTTCCACATATGGCTAGATAACATTAATAGATATGAAAGAAACCCATAAATATGACTTGATATCCTAAAAAGTAAAAAGAAAGAAATTATACATAAATGACATTATTTACTTGGAGTAGCAAGAAAAAAGAACTCTTAAGCAGGATTATTACAAAGAAAAATTACTCGGGTTTATTTTATTGTTGTTGTTTTGGGGGTTTTTTTGTTGTTGTTGTTGTTATTTTTAATTTGAATAGGGATTTAACGCCGCTTTTCAACAATAATCTTTCAGTTATATCGCGTCGGCTGGAGCATCTAACAATGAATTCCTGGTATCTGTAACACAAGAACTACCAGTACATCCTTTCCTGGCCTCCAGCTGCTATGCCACATAGGTCTACGATTAAACCCATTGGTGGGAGACAAATAGTCGGAAAGAATGAGTGCCGCCGCCGGGGGTCGAACCCGGGACATCTATATTGACATTCCGAAGCGCTACCAACTGTACTATAAAGGCGGCTTTTTTGAGAAGGCAATTTCTTCAAAAACTTTTTCCTTTATCAACTTGCTGTACCTGGTGTCCAAACAACAGTAGCCCTGGCATGCGAGTAGTTATAAGCGATATCTATATATCTTGGTGCCTCTGGCAGGAGTCTGAATTTCTTGGGTGTTTTTAAAGGTGAGGGCCGTCCGTTATAGAATTCTATAATCAAAAAAGAATTGCATTACTATGATGATTATAAAAAATAACTTAAAAGTAGGATTTGTTGCTACTTAGAATTGTTATTTGGTTACATTAACAAAGAAACCCGTCATGAAAGTGTAGTTGATAGCGCATCAGACTCCCAATGAGTTCGATTCCTGGCGGTGAAGCATGTTTCTCTTACCAAATGGGCGGTTCCTCGTAAACATATGTGAGATAACAGCTAACTGGAGGCTATGAAAGGGTGTACTGGATGATGTAAGAAACACCTGGGGCACGTTTTACTAAACTTCTTAAAATAAATGTTAGTCAAAACAAAAAAATCATACCTGGTGTTTTATTCTTTGTTAGATTCTGCCTTGCATTTTCTCATAAGAATCGCCTTCATAAGACGATCCCAATGATACAATGCATGGCAGAATTCCATATTTAGTTACTACTGTAGAAGTAACCTTATTTTTTGACTTACGCAAAAAATGATCGTAAGATCTTTAGTAAAACGGGCCCCAGGAATCCATTGGGTGCTCCAGGCGTTGCACAATGCATGAAGAATAATTAATGTGGTGAAGGACCCATTCAAATTAAACAGATAACAAGGGCAAAGACCTGTATAAAACCATGTGCATAATAATACTCGAAGAAAATGTTTCCTATGCCAAGTATGTCTTGAGCATGGACAGAGTCACACAAGCAATCAAACTGAAATCAGAATCAACTAAGAAATGGACGCGTTTTATATAGAATTTATGCCTCATTTCTATCCCTAACACTGAATGCTTTTAAAGATAAAGGGGACGAATCAATATGAATATCATTTTTTGGCATACATGTAATCAAGTTTGTAAGTAACTTATATACAAAGGTTACTACAGCAATTTTGCTCTGAAAGCACCATTTTGGCTCGAAATGCTAATATACACTAAGGCTTGAAACAACTTTGTATTTGTTAGATGAGATAGACATACAAAAGATTTCGAAGTGCTATATTGACTAACAATAAAGTACACTGTATAACTACATAGTGCTCACCATTCGTAACATCAATTGTCTTTATCTCTATCTCTTTTTCATCAACCTGAAATAGAGAATTTCCCGATTGACAATGAGCATGGACGAGACATTTCCAATATATCTGACACATGTAAATACAGAACAGCCACTAAAAGGGTCTGCTGTTGGGTAACAATTAAACGTACACGTTGAAAAACGGGCCATTTTTATGACGATCGTTTTGAAGCCTCCCCCTCAACAAAGAGATATTTATTTTTTTCTGGTGAATTTTTATTTTTAGCGTCAGGTTATTAACTATATCACCATATGTCAGTAATAAAGTTTATATACAAAGTGTACCTCCGGATTACTCAGAACTTCAGGAAAAACTTATGAACATAATCCAAGCCCAATATCAGTAGCCATGGCAAACTAGTTTTTGGTTCGGAATAGCTAAGTGCTCTCAAGATTCCCTGAAGTGATTCCGGCATTGCTTTTTGAAATTTTACACGTTTCCAATTTGTTCCAAAAGTAAATTGTACATAGTGAAGGCCTTACTTGCGAAACATGCATTACATATGCTTGAAATGGCAATGTAATTTGCACTCTTGCTTTGATGCTTAATAGCAGTCGAGATTTATCAAAAACTTTTGATTTTAAAAATGTTATTATAAAACATACCTTCATGACGAGCGAGCAAGCTTGCTCTGTCGCGCCAGCTAGCCAAACATCAAACATTGCCACAAATGAAAGCACGTTTCGTGAAGAAACGAGCATTATTATTCAATCATTCAGTCCCGAAGTAAATGGCCTTTTTTTTGAAATTAGGAAATTAAGCAAATAACATAAAAAGGAAATACCAGTTGAAATCATATTTTAATTTCCGAAAATATACATGTGGTTGTATAAAATATGTGCGGAATTTGACTTATTCTTCGAAATTTGCTAAATCATGTTGCGCTTTATCAGAACATTTAAATTATAGATCGCACTTGCCTTTACATTAATTAAAACCGTATTGTACTGGATCACTTTGTTTCATGTCTAAGCCCAAATATTTTAACTGTGCGTAGTATTTGCAACAATTACAAATGTGCGCTATGTAAAAGCTCTGGCCAGCCTGTGCAACTGCACAGTCTGGCCAGAGTTTTCACTTTGCGCTTTGTAGACAGTTTAGATCTCAAAGTATCTTTAGAGTGTCAGACAATATCCCGATTTCACTATGCTATCTAAGCTGCCTAATTAAGGTCCTTTCACGCTCTTATCAAACTGTTGGAAATATCAAGCATAGTTTAAATCATGAATTTTAAGACATGCAATCAAACAGAATTCAATTCTATTAGTGTCATCAATATTCGTGCGTTCTGATTGGCCGAAAAATTAGGTTGATACCCAAATGAAAAAAGAAATTAGTATGCAGTTGTTTTGTAAGCTTCCACAAAAAAGTCCCGTTAGAAATCTGTTTCATTAGTGACAAATATTTACATTTTTGCAACCTGTTACTTAAATATAAGAGATGAACATAATATTTGTTGACATTTTTTAATGAATGTTATTTCCGAATATATAGCTTTTAACAGATAATTGTACAATACATATCATAGACATTTCTCAGACATCTTTCGAAAATAATCTCATCAAGTCAAGCATCGCACCCGTGTGGCTTCCTGCTCAAAAAGAGATTGCTTAGGAAAAACACAAGTTCAGCTGGTAACATCGTAAAATTGACATTCATCTCGATCAAAACAATTCTACATCGCTCGCTCCATTTATTCAAGCCCGACACTCGACCAAATCATTAAAAAACGCACGTATGTTTTTAAAGAACAAATAGAAATTATCAAACCGACGGACATTTCATTCAAAAGGAACAAATGATTCCACCATTTTGATTGCTGGTGTGGATCTTAGAGCATCTAATTGAGAGGTGAAGACACAAAAATAGAAAGATCTGAGTTTTTTTTTAAATAGATATCGATAATTTCATCCAATTTGGACGAAATGAGAGATAATATATTATCTCCCTTGAATTTCACTCAAAATTCGACTCACAGACTTATTCATTTTCATTCCTAAATGATTCCTAAATCATTCACTGTGTCAATTTCATGACTTTACTAACTGTAACAGGTTCTCGTGTTTGTTAAAAGGTGCACCCAAAAAATCACACGACAATCGCAACACACACCGAGTCGTGAGATGCTTGATAAACATTGCGACCATAATGAAAATTGTAAATGGGTTGACCCAAAATTGTGTGTACGGGGTTTAAAGCCCTTTTCAGCGTTTCCTATTTTTCAACGGCCTATTGATTAGAACTACTGTCGGTCGAACTTCTGCGGTGCCAGAACAAAATATATACTCTTCAAAGAAAGTTCTTTGACACCTATCAAACGACGATTTATTCTTAAATTTTTTAGCAAACAATAATAGTAGCTCGAGAAATTCACGCGATTTCCGAAGGGTTACTTGATAGCAGTTCTGCATATCGACGTCAACGTCAAATTACGCAAAATCTGCCCTTCTCAATCAGCAAGGGCACTTTCAGATTAATTGTATTGTCTCGAAAGTTCTTCATTATGTTATAAATGAAATGCCATTCCTTAGTTGTTATTTGGAGCTAAATGTCCTTGCAAAGATTTGAAATGAAAATTGGTTAAATGTACGAAGGAACAACGTCATACAGCTATAGGTCGCTAAAAACGCAGACGTCAAGCGACAAGCCATTGTAAATGACTTGATTGTTTCGGAACCAACCACCTTCAACATCTGGTACCACTTTAACACGACTCACTTTCACTCTAACCGCAACTTCAAAGACATTTTTAAATTTTAGACGGCGTAGAATCTCTGAAGAGAAAGTGAAGAACCATATTCGAGAGGTCAGCCTTACTTCAGCAAGGCACTTAAGACGTAACAGTCTTTATCGACGTCACCATTGCAAATCGTTGATCAAAAAACAGTTATTCTGTTTAAACTCAGTTAAAAGATGCCCGAACTTCACCTTCCTCGGTTAACTTTACATATAAATAGATATTTTTGACGTAGCAAAAATATGTTTAAATGTCAAAGAATTTTTGAAGCATATACTTTTTATGTAGTGACATAAAAAAAAGCAAAATGACTCTGTCTTATTTCTTGGCCGGTGGTGAGGAAGACATTTCACAGTCTATTAAACTTAGCGTCGATACGCCGGCGGGATGTCGTCAACTTTTTGGTGATACGTCGGGAATGCGTCGCAAACTAATTACCGATACTAGGCGGGGGAAAAATGTCAGAAAAAACACAAAAAGTACGTCTGCAATGTGTAGAAATGCGACCGGGTCCGGCTGATGATCGTCCTTAACCCTTATTATCGGTGATATTTATTTGTCAATATAATGTCGACTTCCATAAATCTAAAGGGCGTGTTTAAGACTAGTCGTTCGATTTCAATCGGCCGATCTGTGACCAACCACTCGCCGATTTGATCAACGATTATACAAAAAAAGTCTTCAGCGATGCATTGCAGACGCGTCAGAACGTACATTTATGGCAGAAGCCTATTGCGTACTATCTGTTTAACACCATTTGGTGGCAGACACACGAACTATTGTCAAACTTCTTTTGGTGAAAGTTGGTAGAGTTTTTGGGTCGAAATCAAGATCGAAGGAATATAAGCCAAACACTTTACCGACTTAGCCTTACCTGCTCAGTCAGGAATAACTTTATCTTCAAATTATCGTCTTTTTTTCAAGATAAATTTTCCCTATCTACGTACTGCCGAATTCCTGGAAGGTCCCGCTTTAAGTGGCGTTGAACTCAACGATGGTCCATTCCTACATGACGCGAAATTCCCGAATAACTAGATATCATTCGTGGCGCAGAATTTTCAGATGATCCTATTCGTTGAAACACTGAATTCACTAATCCCGTTCTTCGTGTTGCGCAATTCCGAGATGGTTTTGTTCTTCGTTACGCAAAGTTCATAGATGACTTTTAAGATGATCCCGTTCCACGAAAACCTGAATTACCAAATGATCCCGCTTTCGAAACGCGGAATCCTCGGATGGTCTCGCTCTTCGTGACGCGGATACTCCCATTCGGAACATCGCTCGGACTTTTTCGTAAACTGGAAAGTACCCCGGACGTAAGTGTAGTAATTTTGGGTCATTTTTTAGATAATTCGGCTCCTGGTAGTTCTTTGGTTAATACGCTTGAAGAAAAGCAAATTCCTTTATTGCTTTCCGATCATCTGCGGAGAAGGAGATCGTTTTTGGCATGTTATAATTTGAAAGCAAAACGCAGTAAAACACTGCGTTTTGTTTTCAAATTATGATATATGCCAAATTTTAACCTTACGTTGATTTCGTTTTTTGCAACGTCATCCGCAGTTATGTTTGTGACGTCACATAAACCCACGTGCGAAATGACGCATTTTCATGATTGCGCCCTTATTATTACCGAGGTCTTTTCCGTAGATCGCCAAGGGTTCCCGAGTGCGATACTCCGTGTGAATAAGTTCTACGTGACGCGGAATTTTCGAGCTGTCCTGTTATCTGTGACGTAGTATTCCTGGATATTCCTTATCTGCGTTACGCGGATTTTTCGAATGTTCCCGTCATAAGTAACGCTGATCTTCTGGATGATTCTACCGGATTTCTCTGGTGATCCCATTAAGAGATTAGGGAGTATTTTTTTTTATTTATTGTGATATAAAACTTAAATCCTAATCATACTATATGAATACGCGAAGCGAATTCATACATGAGTGTGATTAGGTTTTTAGTTTCATACCTCCATAAAATTAACAAATATTCTCTTCATGTCTGATAATTTCAAATTGTTTGAGCTGCGTACTCAACCTTGTTTTTATTGAGAATTGAAACCGATTTTTCAGCCAATCAGAATGTAGGGTGAAATCATCTAAAATTAAATTATTTCAACGACGACGAATTCTCGGGTGATCCTATTCTATGTGTCTCGGGGTGATTTTGTTTAACGTGACGCGGAATCTCAAATTTGACCGTTCTTCGTGTCGCGGAATTCAAGGATCGTTCCGTTCTGCATCGTCTACGTGGCGCGGATTTTCTGGATGGTTCCGTTCTGCTTGACGTTAGGACCGAAGACGTCCTATTCAAACTTACGAGGAACACCCGAATGTACGTATTCTACGTAAATTTGTGTTATTCACGAATAGCCACGTTCTGCGTGAAGGGGTTCGATTCCAGACGGCGCCGCTCATCCTTTCCTCCCTATTTTTCTCCCACCAATGGGTTGATAATCGAAGACCAGTATTAGATAGAAGGTGGAGGCTAGGAAAGGATGTAATGACGTGACTGGTTTGAGAAATAGCAAGAATACATTGTTAGGTGCTCCAGTCTCTGAGATATTTATGAAATTTTGTTGAAAGCGGTGTAATCACAATTCAAACAAACAAACATCGATGTCATAGACCACAAATATTGATAATAACTATAAAGAAAAAAGTCCTTTCAACCGAATTATACAGATATGGGGAATTAACACCCTTAAAAGGCTTTTAGTCAGAGCTTTTCGATTCGCACTCCTTTTAAAGAAAATATAAAAATAATAAATCGATATTATTTTGTGTTTCCAGGGGCCTATTTTTCTTAACATCTTACGAAAAAAATTATCCGTAAGTCAAAATCAAAAAATCATACCTGGTGATATATTCATTGTTAGATCCTGCCTAGCAATATCTAATTGGAATCGTCTTTGGAAGATGATTCCGATGAGATAATGCATGGCAGAATTTCATATTTAGATTCCACTGTAGAAGCAAATTTATTTTTTGACTTACGCATAAACGATTGTAAGATGTTTAGTAAAATAGCACCGAGGTAACGGAAAAATTTACTGTGTTAAAAAAATGTGTATGAATAATTTGAATTTCGGTATATGTGGTCATCTATTATAAATGTAATATATTTCGGTTTCATACCACTTCCTTGACCGCCTACGTTTTTATTAAACCGTCGTTACCCTTATCTTGCTGAATTTAGAATTTGTGGGGGAAAAATCAATTCAATGACATATGAGCCTGTGCGTGGCATTTCCAACAATTTGAAACGTTTGTGAGGTGCGTATATTGAGAAGCGTAGATTTCCACGAATTGTTTGCACATCTGTGCCGACTGATTTTAATATATACTATCTGCTAAAGCTATGTATACAGTTGCTAGCATCGTAAAATTGACATTAATCTCGATCAAAACCATTCTAAATCGCTCGCTCAGCACTCCATCCATTCAATCCCAACATTCACTGAAATCATTCAAAAACGCTCTATTTTTTAAAAAAACAAATAGAAATTAATAAAACCGTCCGACAATTCATTAAAATTGTACTAATAATTCCACGATTTTATTGGCTGATGTGGGTCTTAGAAAATCTAATTTGGACGTGAAGACATGAAAAATGGAAAGAACGGAGATTTGTTTTAAAGGGAGATAATTAATATCGATAATGTATTATCTCCCTTGAATTTCACTAAAAATTCGCTCCAAACACTCATTCAATTTCATTCCTAAATGATTCCAAAATCTTTCACTATGCCAGTTTCATGATGTTACTAACTGTGTATAGATGAAATATGACGTGAACAAACTGATAAGGATCAAGGCTTTGAACTTTACCTCATATCAAAAGATAATATTTATCCAAATGACAGAATTAAGGATTTTACCGTTAGTAACATCGTGAATTTGATTTTTACCTCGATCAAAAACCATTCTATATCGCCCATTCAGCGCTCCATTAATTCATTACAAGCACTCACTCAAACCATTAAAAAACGCTAAAAAAATTATATAACACTTCGTTCAAGAATCGTTCAAAACCATCGACGTTTCATTCGAATCGATCAAATAATTCATTGATTTAATTAGCTTGTAAGGATTTAATAGCGTTGATTGATTCGCGAAGACATCAAACAGAAAATCTCGTTTGGATAAAAAGAGTTAAAATATCGATATTCGTCCAATTTGGACTAAATTAGCGACATTTACTACCTCTCTTGAATTGTACTGAAAACACATTCGTTCCATTTCATTCCAAAATCATTTACCTTGTCAATTCCAGTATGTTCTACACTATAGGTATCAAGGATAGTACACGCACTGTAGCTTACCCAAGCCCTAGTCGATATATCTTATGTATCTTATGTATCGATATATCGCCTAACTGAGTTCCCCTGACCCTGGGACTTTCTATGAATAAGTTAGCAGATATCGTATCTAATAAAAATACTTAACACTGTTTTCTTTTAAAGGAAGATGATTTTTGAAATATTTCCAACTTTGTTTTTATGTAGAACGGGATGCGCCCGGGCGGAGTCCAAAAGTATGAGTCAAGTAGTATGATATGAACTAACTTAATAAAGCTACATACTACAAATTCAAGCTTTCAGTCTTCTAGTTTTATAAGAAGAATACACTCTCCTTTATTTCTACGTAAAATAGAACGCGTTCATGCGCTAGTCGGTGATCCATTAGATGGTAGCACATACAATACATGGTCACTACATACAATACATGGTTCGTCACGTGAAAAGAGACCATCTTTGAACTGTGTAAAATATATCTTTAAAAAAAGAGATTGTATCCAGTAGAGTTCAACCAGCAGGCGGATTTTGGAAATAATTATAAAGAAATGGAGGACATTCATTCTAGATTTATAAAAAAAATGAATAAATCTGAGAAATGTCTCTCTTATTATTTTATTCTTTTCGCACCATTTCGCGAGTAGTATTTTAAATCTAATTGAATGACGATTTTATTTTATAAAAATCTACCAGAAAAAAAATTGGGTTGTGCATTTTTCAAAAATATAATACAAACTTTAGTTTGTGAACCAAGCGCTTTATCTGAAAATGCGAAAAAGTCTGAAAAAAGGTAGATCTACGCTTTTTTTTATTTTAATGGCGTTTTACGTTGCGTGTTTCTCGTTTGATCGATATTTTCTATGATTCTGGCAGAATAATGAAATATTTACTAGAATAATTTGAATGAGAAGTGCTCCTCAGTTTTGAAAAGTTTATAGTAAAGCAGGACCAACTGTTTATTATTCAAGTATATTAGCTTAGTTCTTCAATTATTCGGAAATCGAAGGCTTTTGTTTATACCAAACAAAATGTTTCGTAATATTAGTACAATCTGAAATGTTTGATACATAGAGGACATTGAATAAGTGATTATTGATCCGAATTTATTAAACGAGTCATCTTTAACAGATAAAAACGAGAAAGCGCCGAGGGTTTTTTTTTTTTTTTTTTTTTTTTTTTTTGTTTTGTTTTTGTTTGTTTTTATCTGTTTATATATACACACAATAGAACCGGTTGTATCGGACACCGCCAGGTAAACGCCTCGTATTTGTATTTTAGCGGTAATTTCACTTTCTCGGAACAATATTGTTCCTAGAAAGTGAAGTTACCGCAAAAATGCATCTACTAGGCGTTTTCTAGAAAAAAACAATCGTGTCTCGTTTGAAAAATTACATCTGAACCAAATTTATTATTACTTTTACCAACATCTTCGAGATGGTTTGGAAAGAAATACTATAAGACTGGTCAATAAATTCCCACTGCCACTCAGCGGCAATAACTCAATTGTGTTCGGTATAACAGGACGGCGTGCGATACAACCGGTTCTATGGTGTGATATAGATAACGAGTTTAATAAATTCCGTATTTGATGACCAAAAATTTGATATTCTATTTAAGATATGACTCGAATGACGATATAACGAGAAAATTACGATATATATCGATTCATGTTATTCCGCGAAACATATAACGCCGTTTGCGAAATGACGTCAGTAGAGCCATTATTACGTCATTTTCCTTACAAAAACATAACGTCGTTCTTCGTTCTTAGCCCGTTTTAATAGTTATTCCACAAGTGTTATAACACCCGTGTAATGTCAAAAAATATTCAACAGGGTCATTTCACTCCGGCGACGTATGTCATTTTATAAGCCACTTAACATGATAGTTATTCGAATTTTTGATCACATCTTTGATTCATTTCAGAACGATTGATTCATATGAAACGCGTTTATTTGCTATCCGATTTAACATTGCAAAATCAACTTCAAACTATCTTACGTTTTATTAATTCAGTTTGCTGTGACGTAGCAATGGACAGCGGTCTCTCGGCTCGGTAGACCGGAAGTGGGTTTCGTTTTTTTCATGGCTCTTTTGTGCGTTGTTTAACCGGTTTTCAAAAGATTCTGCTTATGGAAATAACGTAGGATAATGATGGTAAAATTTCATAATTAAACTTCTTTTCAACATTTAATATCAATTAAATGACCGAATAAATGAATTTAACAAAAACAGTACGCTATAAGCGTCATTCAATTAGGTGGGGTTATCATAAATTACGAAAACCATTCTTATTTGCATGGAAAATTATGCTATTTTTTTTTTTTTTTTTTTTTTTTACCAAATAACGGAAAATAATGACTTTAGTAGATATCGGAAAATAAGAAAAATTCATTTGGTAATTTCTTTTAGAAAAATAGGGTTTTATGGCATTTCCCCTGTTAGAATTACAAAAATTACAAATTTTAACTTTTGAAGGCACATTATGCAAATGCAATTGATCAAAGAGAAATTTCCTTCATAATAGCCATTGTGTACATGTATAACGTCTATCAACATATATATATGTTTTATAGCTATTAGCTGGTACCGAGTTTATACTAGACCTAAAACGAATATTAACGTTTTACTGGAAAATGGCCAAGGGCAGATAACCCTATTATGAAAACGAGCATGGAAAGGTACCTTCAAAGTCTGGTATAATGATGATACAATATCAATCTACAACATGTGTGAACAAAAAAAAAATCATTGGGCCGAAAAAAAATTACGCCAAGTGTCCATTGCTACCTTAAGGTAGAATGCGTCTTTTGATAAACTTCCTCTGAATTTTACTAAACTTCGCTTGTTGATTAATATCCATATTCCCGATTTCATAACGGTTTTTATTTTGCAATTATTTCAACAGGTTTAGATATTTAACGTTCTTAAGTTGCCTAGTAATGCATGTTTTTTAACGCTGTAAATCAACTCTACGCGATCAAAATGCAATAGCGTCCGTCATATTTTTCCAAATACCTTGAAATTTTAGAATTCATTATATCAGGCCGGGACATACATTTTGATACTAAATTAATAGAAGTTCGTTCATCTGAAAGCTTGTGTACAATATTTTTAATTGAACATGTCGGAGTTTTTTGTATGTTTGTTATGTTTTATGTCGTTTTGTACCATGTGGTTGATTTTTTAAACGAAGTCATGCCTCCATACCAATTCCGTGCTATATCTAAGTATTCGATTAGGACAAACATAAGTCATGAATATACATTCATTTTCCCTGATGCCACCTCCCTGAATAACCATTGCCAAGAGGCGACAAATTGTGTTTGACATAAGTACCAACTGAATTCCTTGTCTTACTTACTAACTTGATTAATGTCAGATTGTGAATCAGTCGCTTGATGACTTTTTTTCATCAAACCATAGTTTAAAGAATAATACACATGCTTCTATTGTTTAGACTTTTACTGATCTTTTTCAACGAATAAAAAAATTAATATTTTTTACAATGTACAGTACGATAAACAAAATACTAGTAGGTTTTTTTCAGATCTTCTTTTTCAAAAATAAAGCAGAGCACCAACAAAAACAATTGTTCAAGATCAATTCAGACGAATTTCTTCATACACATCCTCCTCTTGGGGACTTGTTGTTGTCTGGTTTCTATTAGACCCATCAACCCTTGCATATGCTTCGTTCAGAAAACCCCGTCTGATGTTTGGGTTACCTACCCCTCTTGTTATTGCAAAATCGTATGTAGGCGGTACCATATCAGCCGCAGGCGGGTGGATCTCATCGTAGGACGGAGGTTCACACTTTGGCGAATAAGGGGGGAGTTTGAACTTTGGCTTTCCAATAACGTCATATAAGCTACCTTCTCCGACGGTATGAATCGCTGGAGGTCGGCCATGTTGGTCACGCGATTGACACCGCTGTTGAATTATCCTCCTTCTGTTTATAAAACAGCCAATGAAAACCAGCAGAATAACGGCAAAGATGGCAGAGAACGTGGCAGCTGAAAAGTGGTTCATTGAAGAAGAAATACATTTCTTTCTAATACTTAAATCGAATGATTATGCTCGCCTTCCTAAAGCATTAAGAAATTATAGTACATTACAAGGTTGAGGGAGGTTGTATCTTAATGTAATTAATGTCATTGTTCGACGAAAACCAGATGATGCTGAAAGTTTAAAACATGTTCTTGAAATTAAGATATCTTTTAAATACAATTTAAGTGACTTATACCTGAATTCTGAAATTTTTATTTAAATATATGTAGGAGACAAATCACTTATCAATGTAATTAAAATCAGAATATTCAATATCCACCTACCAATAATGTAAGATGAATTGATTGTCTTTTTCCGTCGAGCTTGTAGTCCTGCTGGCATCTCGCCATCGGGTGTTTCTGGCTCTGTCGGAGATAACCAACAATATAAATACATATACAATGCACATATAGTTTATTCTTAATAACCAGGTGGTTTAACACGACAATTGCTGGCTGTCGAGCCCGCATTTCAACGCTTTGAGCTGTGGCCTTGACCTTAGTGTTATATGAAACATTCCTCTTAAATGGCACATCTACTCATGATGGTTAACAATTGTGTAAAGTTGTTATCGAAATGCATCTATATATGAAGGATATGAGGGAGTAATAAACAGGGGAAAATCGGGCGGACTGACTGACTGACGGGCGCACAAAAGACTCGTCATAATTTCGCCTAACCGCGACCAGATAACATTTATATTTTAAGACACGAACATGTAATTCTCTATATGTACGAGTATTTGTATATCTTTTCTAGTCTTTTTTTCAATTTCAGTCTCCTAATTTGTGCATGTGGATGAGATAAACGAAAATCCTTTATGTGGTATGATTAACCATGATTTTTCATTGAAATTAACTATATGAGACTCGTCACGCGAAAAAAGAACATTTGGGGACTACGTGAATTGAAATATTGCAAAGGAACTTGTATACAGTAGAGGTCAATGGGGTGTTGCATCGCAAAAATATACAGTAAGGTAGAATGCTTACTCTAAATTCAGAAAATCACCCGAATTCCAAAAGCCTCCAACATAGGAAGACTGCTTCGATGAAAATTTGTTGATAGATTAAGTCAATTCTCGGAATTAAGCGTACTATCCAGATGACCCCGTTTTTCCTGACGGGTCGAGTTATATATAGAAGAGCACGCTGTTCCCATGAGAGTTATATATAATACGTACTTTGTGTTTTGTATGAGAAAAAATATCTAACGAGGTTGGGAGAATTGATCATTGTCGAGGCTCTTCCGAGACAAATTATCAATTCCCACAACCGAGTTAGATATTTTTTTCAAACAATACACTAAGTACGAATTATATTTATCTTATAACCTCTATTTGTCTTGTTTTTGTCGATGTTTCTAACTGAAACGAAAGTTTCTAAAATTAGCCGCATTATATCTTTGTTCTAAAAATAACTATGTGATATCGTAAAAAATATACGGATACTCGTATAGTTATAAGATAAAGTAAGATAGAATGCTTACTCTAGATCCCGAAAATCACCTGAATTCCAAAAGCCTCCAACATAGGCAGACTGCTTAGATGAGAATTTGTCGATAGATTGGGGTTAATCTCGGAATAACGCGTACAACCCAGATGACCCCCTTTTCTCCTTTGCTATATAAAGAAGAGCACGCTGGTCCCATGTGAGTTATATAGGATTTGTCATTAGATTTTGCTTGAGATATATAGGATCTCTCCCATGAGACTTTATTTGAGATATGTAGAATCTGTCATGAGCTATTATTTAAAAAAAGCTTATCTTTACCCAGTCTAGAATAGAAATGTTATTCAACGACTCTTGGCGATATATTAGTAAGTAATTGGGCTCCAACCTGATTTGTATACGTGGACTGTAAACTGGCAAAAGGCTTTGTTGTTGTCGTAATCGACTGCAGTGCATGTGACTTGGTGACTTGCGACATCGAATATTTGACCATTCTCTGTGTCACATGACTGATGACGTATCCCAACGTCATCATTTGCACGTGGCTCGTTCCATTGAACGAATTCTCCCTCTTGTGCATAAATGTTCGCTGGACAAGAATTATAAACAGGATTGTAATTGTCTGAAATGTTAAAAATAAGTTATATCTAAGAAAAACGTTTTTTTTAAGTTGGGTCACATCCTATTCAACAAAGAAAAATTATACGAACAAGCAAAATCAGGTTTATTTGGGTTTTTCTTAATTATTTTGGCAAATACTGTTATATCTGACAGAAAATTGACGGCCTTGTGTACAAAATCTGTCCCCCTCCCTCCCCTTATTCCAAATTCATATTGAACCGAAAAACCATTGCTTACCAAATGAAATGATAATAATTTATATTTTCGTAAAACAAGTAAATAACCATCTTTTAGGACGCTGGTGCAAGAAGATTTTTTTGAGAAGGTTCAATTTCGTCGATGATATTTAGCTATTGATACGTTAAATCATTTTAATCTACGAATTGATTACCCACCGTAAACAACGACATAGAATCCGCACGAGCTTGATCGTCCATAGTCATCTCGTGCCGTGGCTATGACGTATTTGTGTGGGCGGTGTATAGCTGAACACTTACAATGATTCACGTGGGATGGTGTAAAGTGAACCTGAAAATCGAAAAGATTCCGTAGTCATGGTTATGCTCAAGGTAGTGGACCCGTAATAGTTCCGCAACGTTTGGAAGTAAAGAACTTTAACAGTGTTAATCGAGGTTTCCTAATGATTTTCATTAGGAAACCTCCATCAACATTGTGAAAGATCATGAGTCCGAAACGTTGCGGAGGTATTACGGGCCCACTACCTTAACCGACAGATTTAAAATGTGCATAATATGATTTAATAACAAAATACAAATCAAGAGATCTTCATAGACGACTTGAAGGCATTTTTAAAGCATTTTGCTTTTAATCAAGCGAATTGACAAAAGAACTACCAGAAGCCGAATAACCTAAAAAGAAAAGCCAAAATTCTTACGCTTACGTCCGAGATACTTTCCGGCCTACGAAAAGGGCCGATCGATGCTTCGTAAGATGGAACCTCGACATCTCAATCTGATAATCAATGGAAACATTCACAGAACATCCGATACAATGACTATTAATGAAATGCCAAAACTGGTTTTAATGTTGTAGGTTCACAACTTCATATGAAGATACACATTATATGTAAATTTAAAAAAAAAAGTAGATAAAAAAGCGTAGGAAAAACGTTCCAGATAAATTTATGCCAAAGATCAAAGTACGGACAAACAGACGTATAACAATTGCGATTCCAGTTTGACCCCAACACCTTTTTAAACTTCGTTGTAGGAGGAGAGGGGGGGGCACAAAAATTATCTAGGTTTATATTTGATCTTTCGATACCTTAATTGGATTCCCTCGATAATCTGTGGCTTGTATTCCTAGGTCTTCCAACATTCCTACAGATGTATATCTTCGAACGGGGAGTCGTTTGAAGTCTCCATCTCGACAATTTAAAAACTTTATCGCTGAAATACGAAAATTATAGCAGTAAAAACCAGACTATTTTAAGGAAAATCATATCGAGGGGTCAGCGCAACACTATTGTAAGTGCCTATAAACATATAGGCACTTACAATAGTGTTGCACTAACCCCTCGAAATACTCACCCTGCTTTGCAACATCTAACATAACCGATATAAGAAGGATAGCGTACATTATCTTTAAGAAAGATTGATAACGAATTCGGCATTTCGCAATTTCTTTTCCACTCATACTTACATGTATATGTAAATTGTCTTCCTTGCCTACCATTGAGGAGATAAAGAATTTGACACAAATATAAAATGACTGGAAAACACTTGTAAAGAAAGTAGTCGATATTAATTGTATAACTTGCTACTTAGAATTATCAATTCATGGTATCTAGGTTGGAAACATGATGGTAAATCGAGGGTTCATTGCAAGACTGTACTAAGAGTATATATATTGTATATACTCTTAGTACAGTCTTTCGCTGAACCCTCGAAATACGGAATTATAGTATGAGAAGAAATATCGAGAACTACTTTGAACACTCGGCGACAATCCTCACATCGCTCTTAATGGGCCGTGCGCGGTTGAACTTTGATCATTTCTAACATGCGCTTTTGAATCTACATTCTAAGAAATTTGATGATTACATATTTGAAATGAGAGATGGAGGCAAATTTTTGGTGTTATTTGCAAACCAAGCAATTATGAATTCAAGAAGGATAGGATAACACATATTTACATACCAATACTCGGGTGCATGAAACTGTGATCGCGTATTTCGGCTTACGTTTCGAACCGCCATTTTATTCAAAATTTGGTAGAATTTATATTAGCACAAAGCTCAAAAGATGCGCCCGCGAGCGCATCTAATTTAATAGCCTTCATCACTGTTTTGAGCATATCTAATGCTTTTTTCGCAAGAGAAGGGTAAATGAAAATTTCTTCTCTGATCATTTTTATGAGAAGAACGTTCGACGCTCTTGGTAAGACTCGATAGTCTTTTTCTTATTTCAAGTAAAACGCTCGCGGCGTTCTGTAAACCTTATCACAATGCTAATTAGAGGTTAACGGGATATATTTGATACTCACAACTGTGTGTTGAGTTTGTGGGGCCTGAAACAAAAAATGCGACATAAATTTATGTGTGACCCATCCTTCATCTTCCCAAGTCAAGGGTTCTAGCTCCACAAGGTTCCTCGCGAACATAGTGGAGCTAGATACATTTGCTCGCCAAAATGCGCATACTTTGACTAAGAACCATTTAGAAGATCCAAAGACGTTGAAAAAAGAGTAAAATCAGTTAAGAGATAAAGAGAGTATTATTTGCTTTCATGAAGGTATAAAACTCAAACCATATACAGTGTACTCATGCTTTTATTTTCATATCTCCTTTTTTTCTTGAATTATCATGAAGCAGAAATTGCTAAAAAATAAGACTGTTTTAATATGGAACTACTTTATATTATGTGCAAACCAACAGAACAGCTGTGTACTCAAAATGTCTTTCATTGAAGAATGAAACTAATTTTTAAGAATGAACTAAATTTGGTGGACACAACCAGAACTTAATAACAAAAAAAGGAGAAAGATATTTTCATTTTGAAATAAGCATTTGGTAAATTTGTTTGCTGTTGTATGATTGTTTGTTGGTTTTTTTGTAGAATAAACATTCTCGGTCTTGAAGATCAGCACAGATTCAGGTCGCTTAATCTGACCTGGATCCATACCCTCTACTCTTACCCGTCAGTCTTGTCTCAGAGATATGTCACACCGTTTAATGGTGAATAAACCCTGGTACATGTAGTCAAGTTCAGGAATTTTAAATCAATTGAGAAAAGGTCCCTACAAATAACGACATGGCCTTGTACAACTATAAATTGCGATTTATGAGCGAATGTTTTATTGTATTTATATAGAAATACTCGTGATTGATTTACGAGGGAAAAAATATATTTTAATTTTTTTTTGGAATATAGATAGACGTCCGGGTGCCAAAAGTGCGTTTGTAAAGGAACCTCTACTTTTTTACTCGCCAATACTTTCATAGCCGCAAGAGCGAAAATCTGTTACCTGAAGAACAGCCCGAACAGCATTCATCCCCAGTCCTTACACGAATTTCTCCATCACCACATGATACGGACGGACACGTGACCTCAGAACATTCCATTCTGCCATTCTCCAAACATCGACATTCCTGGCAAAAATATAATGTAGGATTACAGATTGCTATATTGGCTCGTCGAATCATTTCAAATAACCAATTATGTATAATACGCGTAAAATAAGATTTGTCAATTCTTCGGGTAGTGGAACCGTTATAGTTCCACAACGTTTCGGAGGTAATGAACTTCAACACTTAACTGAGGTTTCCTAGTGATTTCATTAGGAAACCTCGGTCAACATTGTGAAAGATCACGAGTTTCGGAATGTTGCGGAACTTTACGGCCTAATACCTGAAGAAGTAGTATGTTAAAATTTCTACATTAGAGGAACGATAATTTTCATAATAATTTCTTACCCTCGGTCAGTTTACCTGACGTCACAAAACTTCAATGGTGATTGAGTAAAATAAGATCTAGGAAAGATTGGAAACCGTAGATGATAGGAAAGCCATGGATAATTTTGTTTTTCTTCAAGCGCATTGACTTAAGTACAACTGGAAGCCGAATTACCCCAAAAATGACCCAAAATTACTTCACTTGCCCCCGAGGTACTTTCCAGATTGCGGAAAGTCCCGAGCGTTGTTTCGAAGGCCGACTTGTTCCCGAGGTCTGTTCGGTAGAGTCGCCGACGATGGAGTTTTATTGTATCTTTACCTCACATTTTTCAGCTATGGTATCACCTGGGTGAAACCTCTTCCCCCTATGGTAACAAGACACAGCCGGCTCGACGCACTCTTTACATCTTCCAGTGTAACAACAGATCCTGCCGTCGCTACAATCACGGTTACTGTAACATTTGTTGCCATGGTGACGATGGTTGTCATGGTGATCGTGATGCTGCCTGTCCGAATCAAAGATGTCATCGAAATTTGGTAAAGGGCACTCTCGCTGAAAATCTAAAAGAGTATGCGAAGTTTGATTGAGGTAAGAAGGAAATATTTAAATGCTTTAGGTAGTGAACCCGTAATAGTTCTGCAACTTTTTCGGATGTAATGAACTTTAACAGTGTTAACCGAGGTTTCCTAATGATTTTCATTAGGAAACCTTGGTCAACATTGTGAAAGATCATGAGTTCCGAAATGTTGTGGAACTATTACGTGTGTGTATTTCCGTTTAAAATTTATCGTCGCTAGCGTAGAACATGCCCATATGAGCGACGCCCCAAGAAGACGGTTAGTTGTTACTGGGGATAGTGCAAGGATACATGACGAAACTACTGCTGAGATCCGCCATGGTTAATTCTTTAACGTGCTCGGTGTAAAGCACAGTCTCACAGGGCCTCGGTTTAACGTTTCATCCGAAAGACAATTAGTTTTGTTAGTGTGCCAGCCGGGGTTTGAACCCACGCCGTCGAACTTGAATGGTTTTAAAGTCCGGTGCTCTACCAACTGTGCTAATCGGGCTGGCATATTGTATATGGGAACCTACAGCTTTTAAGCATAGGGACGTCGATATAAGGAGTTCATCCAGAAATAAAGCTTATTTAAAACCATGAAGCTAAGAAGAGCTTTTATGACATTGTTCAGCTTGGTATGTGTCTTCATAAAGTGTCGATCGCTAGATATTTCGTATATCTTTAAACAAGAGCGTTTTAAACAGGACAAAATTTAACAACCCATGGAAGCTTTGATCTAAGTCATAATTTCAAGCTATGTTAAATAGTATTTCTTCTCAGAGTAAAGAGTTACTTCGCGAAATAAAGATATTTAAAATTAAAGTGGTCGGATAATGGACCATACCTTTTACTATTTACTTCGGTTTAGTTACTTTGACACGCAGGGCCCAATTGCGTGAGAATGAATTAACAAGTTCTTTTAATTTATAATCTTCGCCCTGTCATGCAGAAAAAGGAACATTTGGGAAAACTAATGATAGAATAAGTATCTAAAAAGTCATTTGATCAAACAGAGGTCAGCCCAGAAGTAGGGTTGCGAAAATATTTATATAAGAAATCGAGGATGTTGAATCATTAAACTTAATTGATAAGAACGAGGCTCTGTCGAGATTTTGTCTGCTGTAGATGAGAGGTTTGATAGATCGACAAAACTCTTTAAATTAATTGATTATTTTTTCCGTATTTTTTGTAGTATGACGTCTTCTTTAATAATATGGCGTCAATTTTACGACAGCAAAATAGCGTTCCTATACGTTATAAACTCATTTGCATATTTATTACTCTAGATGTAGTGTAATAACACTCGCGTTTTATCAAATATATTCAACAGTGTTATTTCACTCCGGATCTAATAATAATTTAGAACAATTATTCTAGAAGGATCAAATATGTTAATTGCGAAAAGAGACAGGATTTGGTCGTGAAGTATTTTTCTTGGATTAAGGTAGTGGATCCGTTATTTTTCCAAAATGTTTCGGAGATAATAAACTTTAACAGTGTTAACCGAGGTTTCCTAATGAAACCTCGGTCAACATTGTGAAAGATCAAGAGTTCCGAAATGATGCGAAACTATTACGGGTCTACTACCTTAATGCCGTAAAACTTCATTTAGTCAAAATAGCATTAACTCCATACGAGATATTTGCGGGGAAGAGTATCAGGGTCCGAGATAATAAAAAAAATTCCCATGCTCAACTGAGAATTTTCTCAAATTTTCACTTCATATTAAAACTTTAATTTTGTTGAGTAGTACTAAAGTAAATGTCATTATGAAATTAAAACGAAAATGAGAAAAGTTTTATAATCTCGGGCCTAGATGTTCACATGGTTTTAGGAACCTCTTAAACGATCATGGTGGCGAAAGACTGGGTTTAATTGTAAAAATAATTACCAAGATTCCTTGCCATGAAACTGCATGTTGTACCATAATAGCCGTTCGGGCATATGCACACGGTGTCAGCCCCGTCAATAACGCAGGTTCCACCATTTTCACATTCTCTGTCACATTTGACTGAAAGGGATGTATTAAACTAAATTAACCATAAGACCAATCTCTTCAAGTACAGCATCTATTCGAGTGTATTCGAGAGTCCATCCAAATTCTCATAAGCGACAAAATTCTGAAATAACAATTTTATTAAAGGTATGAAATTTTAGTCACTATTATCGATTTATAAGAAGATACGACTTGGATGCGAACTCTATTTTTTCGTAGATAATAATAGTGCGCTACTTAAATATTTTTTTGGTCAAAGAAGGCAAAAGCCACAGTTAAAAAATCAACAATTTCTTATTGATTGATAATGTGCATGATATTTTCAAAAATTCCACATGCGTGCATAGCAAAGCCTCTGTCCAGGCTGTGTATCCGAACAGTCTAACCAGAGTTTTAACTGAGCGCAATGTATGAAGAAAAGATCTGAACATCTCTTTGTGTGGTCAGTTAGTGTTCTGATTGAATTGTGAGGCTTTCCAGATTGCTCAATGTTTGTACTTCAGGCACTTTTGAAATTGGAAATGTCACACACGGGCTCAGTAACATAGGTTTTACCTATTTCACAATGTTCCCCAGCATATGGGCTCGTGCATTCACACGTTTCTACCTTTTCTTTGCCATTCATAGACCAAATACACGTGCCGCCATTTTGACATTCTTTGCTGCAGTATGCTACGAAAGAACAAATAAAAAAATATCTCCATGACAATTTATTCATTCTACAACAGTGTACAATTTATTTTATCTATTCAAAGATAGCTACAATAGACTACATATGTCTTGTCCGAACTTGGACAAGTACATTTTTCAAATATAGGCAAATAGGATCAGTGTAAATATTATTATGAATGGGCAAATTCTCAAAAATGGGCACAACATAGTGAACTGACTTGCAAAAGAAACCCCATCAAATTTCTAGTTCAAATACAAAGTATTTGATTATGATTTTATTGACAAGTGATGTCAATAAAACCATAATTAACTATTTGGTTGTTGGTGGTGGTGGTGGTGGTGGTGTTTTTCGGTGTTTTTTTTTTTTTTTTGTTGTTGTTGTTTTTTGTTTTTTGTTTTTTTTTCAACAATTTGTTCTCGTTAATTTGCGAAAGAACTAATAAAGGTTTCATTTGTTTATTTCTTAAGCCTTTGATTTGGGATAATTGTCGTAAAGTATTGGCTTCTGGGAAGGAAACATTGTGGGCAATGAAGAGAAACCTGAAAAATGGAGAGAACCTGCTTCATTGTCCGCAATCTGACAATTAAATCAGTCTTAATCGGTAAACGCTTTTTTTCTGTACTCGGGCTGAATTCTTCTTGAAATTAAAGTAACATAAATTATATCATGATTGAATCTTGTAGATTTGCACCGTGAACACAGAACGTTAAATTTCCTTTCCTTGAAAATGGCCAACAAAAGCATTCTCATTTCAAGACTGGACAATTCAAGAGAACGGAATTCACACACTTTTAGAAACATATGACTATTTGAAAACATGTTTTTCTGGCTCGGTTGGTCGAGGCCGCCACCATAGCGCAGTTGGTTAGGCATAAGACTTCCTATCTGGAAGTCGTGGGTTCGATCCCCGGTGGCGGCAAATATTCTTTCCGACATTTGTCTCTCACCAATGGGTAGATAATCGTAAACCTATGTGAGATAGCAGTCGGAGGCTAGGAAAGGGTGTAATGGTAGTACAGGTGAAAGAAATACCAGGAATCCATTGTTAGGTGCTCCGGCCGCCGCGATATAACTGCGAAATTGTTGAAAGCGGCTTAAAACCCATTCAAACAAACAAACAATCGGTTGGTCGAGTGGTTAGCGTGCTCGACTCGTAACCAGATGTTTGCGGGTTCGAAATCCAGCGTAGGTGGTTAGTGTATTTGGGCAGTGCACTTTACAGACGGAGCCCCAGTCCACCCAGCTGTAAGAGTCATTCAACCTTTTATCGTGTTATCCTCGAGTTAAAAAGCAAACATTAAACTAAAGGCCAATCGATTCGACTTAGAAATTTAAAAGCCAGGAAAAACAACGTTTTACAAACGTATGCTTAAATAAATGTTTTGTCATTAAAATTAAGCAGATAAAACTATGAAAGTATGACGACGCACCTAGTACGTCCTAGAAAGATATGTGAATATGATTAGAAAAAAAGCATGCCTATTTGTGTATAAGATGTATGATATTAAATCTATGCAAAACCCTTTTATATATACAAAACATTGCCGTTACCAAAATTAAAAATTTCAACAATATTCAGAGTGGCGATAAACCCTATACATAAAAATAAATGCGATTATGTCGTTTTACTATATGATACGATATGCATAAAAATAAAAGATTATGTAAGTAAATTGTTGTTTGCAACTTTTTCTTGTACAGTTAAAGTCGAGATTAAACAATTATTCGAATTTGAAGCCTTGGGTAAAAGATGCATGTACCTTTGAGTACGGAAAAGGATTTACAATCTCGGGCCCAGGGTCCCGTTTTACTAAACATCTTACGTTCATTTTTTGCGTAAGTCCAAAATTTAAGTTACTTCTACAGTTGTAATTAGATATGGATTTCTGCCATGCAACATCTCATTGGAATCGTCTTCTAAAGACGATTTCAATGAGATATTGCAAGGTAGAATCAATAAACGAATGAAAACTCCAGATTCATTTATTTATTTTAACTTACGATTAATTTTTCGTAAGCTGTTTGGTAAATTGGGCCCCAGATAGGTTAGAGAGTACAGGCTCCCTAAAATCCTTAATATCGTTGTCACTAAGATTACTTACGACTAACACATTCCCCATTCTCCAGTTCAGTCCCTCTGCAACAGTCCCTACGACATGAATACTGTGTGCAAAGACCGGACGACACCTTCATGCATACACTGGAATAAAACAAAAAATATAGAATTTGTCGTGAGTTTTCTTTTCCTCACACAGTTCCCGTTGTCTTCTATAACGAACAGCGATCAGAGATATCAAACGAGCCTGTGCATGACATTTCCAACTATTTAAAAAGCACACTAAGCAAAGTCTCTGGCCAGCCTGTGCATCGTCTTCACCGTGCACTTTGTATATAGATAGGGTCTCAAAGTTTCTTGAGAGAGCCAGGCAATCTTTTTTTTTTTTGGGGGGGGGGGGGGGGGCACATTGACACCAGTTTTGTACGGTAAAATTGAATATTTGGAACGCACAGATGAGAGAAATGCCGTAATATCGTGCGTGGGATGACGTCCTGATCTTTACACATTTGTGACCCATCAGGCAAAAAGGGACCACCTGGGTAGTGCGTAAAGTGTCGACCCTAGTCAGACTGCGCGAATAGCGCAGACTGACAAGGATCGAAACTTTTCGCAATGTGCTTATTTTATGAATCTAGAATGTTCAATCTACCTCCCAGTGAAAGAATTTTTGGAATGCGACCTCTTGTTGACCAATGCTGATCCCAAATTGAATCTCTTTTTCAAGAGTTTTACAAAGTTCCCAGATTGCCCCTTTTGCGTGACGGGTCACATTTGTAAGATAAGGGTATTTATCGGCTGTTGCGCAGTAGAACGTATTTAAAGGTCAATTTTTTCTACCCGTATAAACAAAATAAAGCTTCGATCACTCACTGAAACCTGTGTATCCATAATATCAACGAATTGTTAAATTATACGGATATGAGTAAAATTTAATGGGTCTTTTGAATACGGCAAAAATGCGATTGAACGACAATATCTACAACAATTTAATGTTATTTATGCTCGTTTATGACCAGGTAAGGTTGAGACTTGACCCCTTATCAGCAATATTCAAATATTATGTTGACATTTCTCTATGTTATTATTTAAACAGGAAAGTTATAGCGGTTTTATACTAATGTTCTTGTGATATACACTTAATAGATTCAAACGTTTAAGTCAGTGATCAGTGGTCAATGCGGGATATAGACAAAATTGACCTTAGATCAATCACTCAAGACTGTACGTCTATACTTTGATCATACATCTTAATTTATCTTCGACTACGACGGCCGCCACCATAGCGCAGTTGGTTAGGCATAAGACTCCCAACCTGGAAGTCGTGGGTTCGATCCCCGGTGGCGGCAAATATCCTTCCCGACGTTTGTCTCTCACTAATGGGTATATAATCGTAAACCTATATGAGATAGCAGTCGGAGGCTAGGAAAGGGTGTAATGGTAGTACAGGTGAAAGAAATACCAGGGATTCCATTGTTAGGTGCTCCGGCTGCCGCGATATAACTGCGAAATTGTTGAAAGCGGCGTAAAGCCTATTCAGACAAACAAACAAAATCTTCGACTACGAAATTTGAGTAGTCAGTTGGCGATAAAGACCAATCATTTCATGGGTGTGGAAGTACAGCCTTGTGTTCAGGCTGTAAAAGCGTTTCGCGAGCGCTTTGAGATGACACCCCGCTTTGCACGTGCACATACGTGCAAAGCGAGGTATCATTTCGAAAGCGCTTCGCTAACGTTTTCATCCTGAACGCAGGGCTGTTTTTTTCCACTTGACCCAGGACAAGTAAAGGCGGATGTTCTAATTGTCCATGATCAAAATGAACTTGTCCGCAAAAGAGTGATTAGATAAATTTGAGAAAAACATTGCTTTTTGACGAAGAAAATGCTGGAACCCAGCATTTTCTATGTTCCAGAATTTTCTTTTAAAAAATATTTACTACCCTATGATATAAACATTAGGATAATTTCTCTCCTAAATCTTTTTAGTAAAATTCCAAGATTTTACTCTGATATTAACTTGTCCTCGGACGAGTTGCTTAGAAAAATGAACTTGTTCACAAGTACAAAAGCCCGAGTAGAACAAGTTAGGCATGATAATCCCACAACCCTGCATTTGATATTACCTGCGTTCGGGATAATGAAGAACAAGCGAACCCAAAGAAATGTTATCCTGCAATACTCAGTGAAGCGGTTATGCTTGAAAAGGTAGTGGACCCGTAATAGTTCCGCAACATTTTGGAACTCATGATCTTTCACAATGTTCACCAATGTTTCGTAATGAAATCATTTTAGAAACCTCGGTTAACACTGTTAAAATTCATTACTTTGGAAACAATACGTAACTATTATGTGGCCCCTGTCTTAAATTGTTCGCATGTGAGTGCGTGCGTGCGTGAACGGGGTGAGGGGTGGGTGTGTAATTGGATGTGTGGGGTGTGGGTTGGTGGGGTGTGTGGGTGTGTTTTATTTCTTCAAGATAAAAAAAAGTCGAGAATCAGATGGCTGGTAAACTATACAAGTACGTTGCAAATCGCTGACTCAATGCGAAACAGTAGTTACTATAGACATTTTCAACTGAGCCATCAAAATTTAAAATAGTTGTGTCTTACGCATTATGTCCGTAGAATCTCTGGACTTCATACTCTTGCATACCATTCGAAGACAAGCCCATAATTTCGTCACAAGATCCAACAGTGAGATTCAAACATCGAACCTGATGCTCAACCATTGAGTAGCACGCCCCGTCCTCGGAGTCCCCGTCTGGACAGGACACGGGCTTCAGTTCTTCCAAGTCCCTAAAATGATATCATTTCTCATATGTGACCCGTTCGCAAAAAAAAGGAGCTTCTGGGAACTCTGTAAAATAGATACATGTATTTGAGAAAGAGATTGGGTCCAGAATAGGTCAACCAGAGGTCGCATTTCTAAATGTTCTTTCACAGGAAGGTAGATTGGTCATTCTGGATTCGGAAAATAAGCAAAGTGTGAAAAGTTTCGATCCTAGTCAGTCTGCGGGTCGACACTTTGCGCACTACCCAAATAGTTCCTTTTCGCGTGACGGGTCACATATGTAGCCCCTTCATCTGAAAAGGAGGTACTATCGAGCCACTCTGCAACATAAAAGGGTTCTGACCGGGAGGGAGGAGGTGGGCGATATTTTTTTTTTTCTTCTTTTCATTTCAAAAATTATTTCACCGTAAGGTAGACCTTTGTTCAAGATTCACAAAAAAACAGCAGTATGTTTTAAATTTATACCCTAGCCAACCTGCGCAGTAAGCGCAGTCTGTCTATGATAGACACGTTTCGCACAACCAAGATAATCCCTTTTTGCTAGTTTTATCTTTCGATTTTTGATGAGTACCCAAAAACACGGGTTTTTTCGAGAGACACGATAACGAGATCAAAATGGCGTTAGCCCCTCTCAACTTATCTGTCCCGCGTTCAGGATGACGAGACGGTGCCAACTGTTTGCATATTATACCCGATTTGCACGCAAATACACGTGCAAAGTGTGATGAAATTTGCAAACAGTTTGCACGTTTCTGTCACCCTAAACATGGGTTCAAATATGCATGTGTTTTGTGTGCGTCTAGAAAACGTGATCAAATGTCAGGTGGTCATAAAACTGCTCCGTGTTCACAATGAAAATTACTGAAAAACGTTCGATACGGTTTGAAAGTGGTACTCTATTTTGCACTTTTCTCCAACGCCTCGCGATCGCTTTCATTCTGAATGCAGGGCTTTATTATTTTTTTTTTTCAACGATCTTTATGGAATTTTATGTAATGAACAAGATCTGTCGCAAAGCGAACTGATACCCTTTCCGGCGCTTTGTCCCAGTAACGTGAATGGTTTTTGTGACCCCAAAAATAATAGAACACCTCCTTGGGTCATGGGAAACAATTATATTAAGTACCACGGGAGTCCGGAAACGCAAAAAAGTCTATGGAGGGACGAGCGAAAGAACGGACATGTGGATAGACAGACATACAGACGGGGCGAAACATATATACCCTCCCTTCTTCGTAGGTGGGGATATGATAGTGCATAATTTCAAGACAGATAAACGAAAATAACATGAAACTTACTCTACTCAACTTGCCCTGCGTTGAACGGCAGAAAAAACTGTGCAAACTGTTTGCCAATTTGACCCCGCTTTGAACGCAAGCGCAGGTGCAATGACGGGTATAATTGGCAAACAGTTTGCATCGTTTTGTCATCCTGAACGCAGGGCCACACTTTCCGTGCAGCCGAACCGAGATCAAAGCTTTTTGTTACTCGACAAATAGTACTATGGAAAATATGGTGCATTGCTCGTGTCATTTAAAGGATATCGAGGGGTCAGTGCTTCACTATTGTAAGTGCCTATATATTTATAGGCACTTACAATAGTGTTGCGCTGACCCCGTGATATGTAATGACAGCGATAATTAAACAGAAGAGACAATATAAAAAGATATTAGAAAAGAGAAAGCTCTACCTAACAATTATTTCGCACCGATAAAGGTGTTTTCAATGGCAAAGAACATCATACCGTCGTTAGGAGACCGAAATATTGGATAATGATAAGATTTATTTGTAGTTATGATACTTCCATCACAAAATAATGGTGGTCATAAAGCCCTAACCCGTTCACATTGTAATTTAAAGTTAGGTCCCTATCAAAAATGTTGGAAACATCGTAAGAAAATGAACATCTAAGAAACCGCGAGTAATATTCTTCCTTTGAAAAAATAAAATCTTATATCTCTGAAGTGAAAAAATGGCATGAAGTTTCAATTTAATTGAGTTTTGTCACTGAATTAAGATAGTGGACCCGTAATAGTTCCACAACTTTTCGGAACTTATGATCTTTCACAATGTTGACCGAGGTTTCCTAATGAAAATCATTAGGAAACCTCGGTTAACACTTTTAAATTGCATTACCTCCGAAACGTTGCGGAACTATTACGGGTCCACTACCTTAAAGAAACGTAAATTATTGCACCTACCAACACAGACAGGCAGATATGAAATATAAAATCCATATAATTCCAAGACGAGTACAACAATTCGCCATTTTGTAACGTTTTAGTTTTTATCACTTCCTTCTTTTTGTCTTGGGTTTATTTGCATTTCTAATGTTATCAGTTACCCCTTGTACAGCCTGATACCCTCATACTGCTTTAATTTATTGATTTATCTCTTGTTCCCTCTTAACCACAATCTTATGGTCACTCGAATTTCGTCAAGACTGAATGGGGGTTGTAATATGGGAAAACTAACTAACCTTTAACCCCTTTCATGGCTCGGTGGCCTAGTGGTAAATGTACTCGACCCGTGACCTGGAGGTCCGTGGTTCGAGCCCCACTGTCGCCGGCGTGTGTTTATGGGGAAAACACTTAATAGCCAGTCCCAGTTCACCCAGCTGTAAAAATTGGATAACAGAGGGTTAAAATCACTGCCTCCCTCTCATGGACGTGAAAACATCAGGATTGAGAGTTCGAGAGCGATTTTATAAGCTTAAGCTTTCGTCGCAATCGAACTAAAATAATTAGTATAAACTAACCCCTTTCATGTTGAAATAAATGATTTTTTCTTGTTTCCTTTTTTTCATTTACATATATGCAAGTATGACAATATGAACCTAAAAGCACTTATGTTAGTGTGATTAGGGTTTTTTTAGTTTTAAACACTGATGAAATTAAAATTTCATATATCCTATCTTTAAATAAAAATTTTTAAAAAATGCGAAAAACCCAAAGTGCAGAATGGCACTTGATGCACCTACTGCCCGTGGGTATTTACTTAAAAAAAAGATATTTTTTAAACTTTTCTGGTTGATAAAGGAAGATAGGGCGGTGAATACTAAGATCAGACTGCACATATTGCAGGCTGGTTTTTTCTTTGCACAAGGGTGTGGGAATTCGAATTTTCTCCACGTTTCCTTGGACAAGTAAAGTGTTTATTTTTTTACTGCTTGTCTAGGATCAAAAAGAACATGTCTAAAAAAATAGTATATATAAAGTTTGAGGAAACATTGTTTAAAAAAGAAAATGATGAAACCCAGCATTTTCTAAATTAAAAACAACGTTTTCTGCATTTTTGTACAACCTTTCAGCTAATTATTCATTTTGGTCGACTTAGGTTCCTTTCCAAGATTCGCCCTACTATTTACTTGTCCATGGACAAGTAGCCTTGAAAAATGTACTAATCGTCAAGTAGAAAAGCCCGTGTCGGACAAGCCGTGCATGAGAATTCCACACCCTTGCCTTGCTACTTCTTCCTCTCCCCGACATTTATGTTAGTCAATGTCTGTATTTGTTGATCTGACATTTTTTTCTAAGCCCTGTGTATGTAGTCTATAATTCCTGCCAAACCAGAAACATTCCGGATTCAGCATGGCAAGAGCTAAAATTTCGAACCACGTTCGCCGACACATATAAGGCTTTGAATCAAAGTAGATAGTTTAAGGCATGAAAAGCCTATTGTAGAAAGAGGTGCATTCGATAGAGCAAGATTCTTAAAATTATAATTTTTAATATCAAACGTTCTTTACAGCGAGATTTTAAGCGGCTAAATAAGAATCTTAGGGAGTTATCGAATATCTTTCTTTAGGACGTCTTGAATATCTTATTTATCGAGGTTGTTCATCTTGCTCTGACGAAGGCAACTCGGAGTTATTGAACCGTTCATACCGGTGTAAACAAAAGCCGCTTGTGTAGTGCAGGAATACAGTTACTGTGCTGCTGATCCACGGTTTCTTCTTCTTGTTTGTTCGTTTGTTTGTGTGTTTGTTTGTCTGTCTGTCTGTCTGTTTGTTTGTTTGTTTGTTTGTTTTGAATGTCCCACATTTTCAATAGCGGTGATCAAAATATTTTATTTTTAGAAAAGAAAAGACACATGATGAAAAAAAAAATCATATTTGTTTAGGACCACTGATTTTGTATGTGTGACCCATCTCGCGGAAAGGGACCATGTTGGAACTCCGAAAATTTGGATTTTGAAGAAGGCGGTTGGTTCCAGTACAGGTCAACCGATCAGTGCATTACAAAATTTATTATAAACGAAAGTTGGATTGTCATATTAGATTTTAAAAAACCCAGACGAGTTCGAAAAAAATCGACCCTGATTAATCCGTAAAGTCTGACTAGTGTCGACACTTTGAGCATTACCTAGAAGGTTTCTTTCCGCGTGACCGGAAACAAATATATTATAATAATTATGTGACCCATTCAGGCGAAAAGGGAAAATCTGAGAAGTGCGGAAAGTGTTCGATCCTAGCCAGACTGCGCGAACTGCGCAGTTTGACTAGATTCGAAACTCTCCGCAAGTGGCTAATTTTCTGAATCTAGAATGATCAACCTACCGGCCTATGAAAGAATTTTTGTCGTTCGACCTCTGATTGACCGGTACGGGAGCCGATCTCTTTTGCAAATAATTATTTTACGGAGGCCCTTTTTTCGCGTGACGGGTCACATATGTTTGACGAAAAGTGGCTATCTGGAAACTCCGAAAAACGAATTTTTAGACACTTTGCCATCAATTAGATTTACATTTCACGGGTACCCATTTATGCACCTGCGTGGAATTGAGCAGCGTGGAGTTAATATTTTGCTCAGAAAGAGCGGTCGGGATTCGATCCGGGGACCTTTGGATCCCAAAGCCACATTATTTATCACCATACCATTGACTCACTCTTTGAAAAGGAAGTATAGAAGGACTTGGGTCTGGTCGGAATGTGCGGGTGATAAAAGTAAAAACCCTTCGCTTATAGATAGTTCATTTACAAAGTAGACATTATATATCCACTGATTTAAATGAGTGATCAAAGGTCAATTTTGTCTATATCTGTATAGACAAAATTGACCTTTGGTCACTCACTTTAAATTGCGGAACTATACCTTACTGTAAATATTATGAATTCGTGAGTATTTGAAGCTAAAAATCCAATGAGCCTTTTCGTGACTTTTCGGAACTCATGATCTTTCACAATGTTGACCGAGGTTTCATTAGGAAACCTCGGACACGCTGTTAAAGTTAATGACTTCCGAAACGTTGCGGCCCCACTACCTTCAATAATTATTTCACGAAAGTTTTTGGGACAAGTATTGTGGGAGATTTAGATCATATATTAAAAAAAATCTTTGACCATGTGGTCTGGGCTTCTGCTAGTTCAGTGAACTTCGTGGTCGTTTTGCCGTGCTTAAAAGATTAAAGCGTTCGCTAAACGTTAGCGAAATTAAAGTC